>APFE030760451.1:32250-60303 GCA_000404065.3 Pinus taeda | reverse complement strand
TTATTTTCTTTTTATCAGAGAAGTTATTTCCTTAACTTTTTCCCTGTTTTGAACCTTTATGCATGAGAAATTGTTTTACGATCAATCACATCATTTTCAGCTAGAATACCGTCAGCAAAGCATCTTTTTAACATATTGTTGTCCCTTTTCGTTTTGCATAAACTATCATCAATCCAAAGCGTCCTATCTTTTATTCATAACTATCTTTATACACTCTGCTCTCGTTATAACCATAACTCTCGCTGTCCTATCATTGATATGTGTACTCTGCTTCATTTACTGTTGTATTGTTCATTCCCTTGCCTTGCCGTCAACACAACACCTTTCATATGCTTTATGGTCATGGGATCCCTTTTTCAATTGGAGGGGGGAATGTATGCATTATGGAATTGCATGTGATATGATTACTACACTCTGCCATAACTTGTTGATTTGATAAGTTTTTCTGATTGAAATTTTTGCATGCATCTTAATCTATTGTTATTTAAAACTAACACTATGGATTCAAGAACATTGTATGCACAAGTGTGATTTGTTTATAGGAGAACAACAAGTATGGGCATAATTCTATTCGTAGCATGACCACACTATTGCAACTAACATAAGCGGCTCGAGCAACTTGCGAACATGAACCATTCTTTAGACATTATGTGCTTACCTGGATTCCACCTTTTGCATCACTTTCAGCACCAACTGTGTCTACATCAGCTTCAACAACTGTCAATACATATATGTCATTTCACATTTTTCTTTTTGGAGGTAAAACTTGAAGTAAAATAGCATAATTTTCTAATTTATTACGAATTTAGGAGAAGTTAATGAAAATCCATTTTGAGCATTATTTATCATTCTTCATTTCACATCTTTACCACTTCCCCTTTTTCAGTCACATATCATTTCCGAGTGTGGGGGAGTGTTCCTTCATTTCTTTCTTATGACCACGTCATTCATATTCTTTATCATCCATTGCTATTCTTATTCATTCTCAACACCTCCCTTATTCCATGTTGTTTTACACCAAGCGTACAATTCAATAGCTGGTAGCAACCACCTCTCTTTGTTTTCTAGCATCGCATGAGGACATGCTAATTTTTCAGAGCGGGGGAGGAATTGCTATGCATGATGGATGTTTTCTACTTTCTTTTAAGGCATACAATTTCAGTATAGAAATTGATTTCCCTGATATTTTCAAAAACTATGAACTCAATTCTTGTGATCTCTAGAAAACACAGACATACTATTAAAATATACAAACCCAGATCATTTCAAGTTAAATTGGTTCATAAAATTTCGGAAATCATGCACTCTCACCTACAACCATTTTGTTTATATCTCATGATCCGTGCATCACAACGATCTGATTTTTGGATCATAAAGGCATTCATATATTATAAATTTACTTGCCACGTTTCAACAAAAGCTGGTTTGTAGTTTTTGGGAAAATGGTTAATGAAGGTTGTTGTCATTTATATCATATTTTGTTGCAACTTCATTGTTATGCCTTCATCAAGATTGCTAAAATTGAATATTCATTAAGTGAGGAAGAATTCATTTGGTCTATCCATTTCATGAGCTGAGATGAACATATTTTTTCATTGCTTGGTTAACACATGGGTTTTTGTTTTTGGGTTGCATGAGGACATGCAATATATTCAGATTTCGTTGCATGAGGACATGCAACATATTGAGTGTGGGGGTATGTTGGGCCATCAATATGCCATTATTATGATCACTTTTGAACACTGATCCCACCCATTTCCACTAATCTTCATCATGTCATTTATTATAATTTATTATATAACTCCATTTTATGATGATTTATGCTCTTATATTATTTATTCTCCTTTATTTCTAATAAATTGATGATTATGAATTATTTTATCAATGATAGTTCTAATAAGTTGGTTATAACATTATTCACCATTTTTAGCCTCCAAGATAATTTCCAGATTGAAGATTTGATTTTTAAAAAGTGCCAACTCAGAAATTCGCTGGAATAAGGAGTGACAGTTTTGCGGTTGAGATTTTGAGCAAATGAAGATGAATATGAGAAATCTGGAACATGGGTTTTGTCCAGAATGGGTCCAATTAACTTTATTGAAGAATGGTTTGCCCAAATTCGGCTTGTACAGAGAGAAACGCAGGGTTCTTTGAGCACGATTTTCTCATATTTTCTGTTGCGGCCATCCTCCAAATCTCAGCTGCAAAGCCAAATTTGTCTTGCTTTTGTTGAGAGATGAAAGGAATATATATTTTCTTGTTGATCAACTGGTTAGAATCAATATAATTTTGTAAAAGAAATCATGTTGTACTTATCTTCTGTTGTAACTTCTCTCTGATCTCTCTATTTAAATGAAAACAGAGATCAGAGATGGGGATGGCTTCAAGATGGCTTCAAGATGACTTTGGGGATTCGAATGATGGAGAATTGATGATTTGAATTAGAGATTCAGAAGCAAGGATTCATGATAGGATAGGGGGAAGAAAGGATTGTTTTATGCTGTAAGTCTCGAAGCTTCAACTATTGTAATGATTTCACCATTTAATGATTAATACATGATTTGGGCGTTGCTGTTCACTCTTTTCCTTCTGAAGTAACCTAGCAGCGTCCGCTGGCGGCTAAGGGCCTAGCCTCTGGTGGAGTACGTTGTTGCTGTGTGTATCATATCTTTACATTTGCTTTTGTATCATTATAACTTGATTTATGTGTGGTTTGCTTACCTTTATTACTCGGTAATCTGATATACCTTTCATATGCTATGCTATGCTCTGCTATGATTAATGCATTAATGATTTTTCTCAGGAAATCGGTGTAATGACTCTGCATTGTATAATTGAATCTTTTCATAGTTGATCGCATGCTTTTAATCTCAACCAGTTATTTCTGTTACAGAGCGTCTGTATTGAATATTACTGTCATTGGATTCATTTGAAAACCCGATTATTGGAATCCAAAAGTAATGTTATTCTATTTGGAAGCATAGTTGTATTATCCTTAATTATCAGATTACTGTTAAGGTGTGTCGTGTGTATTTATATTTGAATTTCCAACATTGTTTCATATTCCATCATTAATCAATGC
Organism: Pinus taeda; assembly: GCA_000404065.3. Lineage (NCBI taxonomy): Eukaryota > Viridiplantae > Streptophyta > Pinopsida > Pinales > Pinaceae > Pinus > Pinus taeda. The sequence continues at coordinate 57,221 of APFE030760451.1, read as the reverse complement.
TGTTCTATTTTCTTATGCTGTTCGATTTATTCTTAGAGTAAAGATTGCTATTAATTTGGCTTTGATGTTGTTCATTTCCATTAATTAAAGTTTGCTGTTCAGATTCTTTTAATTCTAGTTTGATGTTCCATTTACGGCCGTTCCATTTTAGACTTGCTGTTCCATTTCCTATTTGTTGTTCTATTTTACTTTCTGCCGTTCCATTTACTTGCATTTGCTGCTTTGGTGTGAGAGAGGGTCTAAGGCTGTAGTGAGCCTCAGCAGTCGCTGCCTAGCTCCCGGACCTATGGTCCATGCTCTAATTTCCTTTCCATCAGTTTCTAGAGGGATGGGTTATCGCTTCCGCACCCTTGACTGATAAGCTGCCTTGTGTGATTTTATCCTTTTGAAGTAATTTAGTCATGGTTTAGCATCCGTCTACCCTTGTATTTTCTGAACGCTATACTGCAAAACATTACTCTTGAGTAAATATCCGTCTCAGACTGAGTACACTCTTGAAATAAAAAGTCGACCCTGGATTGATAATTAATGTGAGGTAATTAGGAGTTTAAAAGACACCTTTTTATCGCTCCACAACTGGAGCCCACCACAAAGCATTCTCTACTTTTTCTATAAACAATAGATAAAATAAGAGAAAAGAGAACCTACTTGTAGCTTCCGCTTTTTCCTTATCTCCCTTGACCGATTCTGTTGCTCCTTCCCATACTTAAGCCACTTGAGAAGTACCTGCACACAGACAGAAACAAGAAACCATCAAAGCATATGATAATGATCTATTGATTAAACATAGCATGGAATCAAGTACATGTTAAGCATATGAAAGCATTAAAAGATAATACAAGCATATGGAAAAAGCTTTGAACACTTTATTAGTAAAAGGAAGAATTACAACCCAATTTTCCAGATTCAACATCATTCCTCCAGTTCAATGCCATCCTCTCCTTATAACAAGCAAGACACTTTGACATCATTACAATACTTGCAATCCACTCAAATCTCATACCAACAACATCTCCCTACCATTCAATAATTTCTAGCTCCCTGATCTCTTAGGTGAATGAAGGAGGTTACGCCATCAATGGTAATAATGAATGCCCTCCTATTTTTAGAAATCAGTTCCATCGACAAAAGGGATAAGGGGATTGATGTTCCTTAAATTCCTTCCTCATCCAAATGTGAACTCAAAGGAGTGGATAGTTTTGAGAAACTCCTAGAGGCATCCAATGGATAAGGAATCTTCAAACCCTCACAGAAGTTCGCTCAAATTCGCCCAGCGCACACCAAAGAGGGACCAAGTGCACTGCATAACACCCTGTCAGTGTATGGTTTGCATTGTAGCACACCCTAATGAAGGCCTACCTGCACTGATCTTCTTAGAGGCAATTTTTGGATGTTTTCAGTGATAGAACTTCTTGGGAAGCGAGGCATTCTGATGACTAACTTCTTTAGGGCATGTAACAACTGCACTAGGGGTTGATGGGCCCTAATAGTATTGATCTGTAAGTTTTGGTTGATGTACCCAAATAGATCTATAATAGAGGGAAAGCGTGAAGTTTTTGGGGTTGAGGCAGACGTGTCTGACATTTTAAAACCTTTAAAGACCAAGCAAGTGAACATTTGGTCGGAAGCACAACCGAAGTTCATGAATATAGGTGATTACTGGGATGACGACACAATTGATAAGGTCATGGAGTTGTTATGTGAATATCAGGATTTGTTTCCCACCATGATCTCTAATCTAAAGGGGATAGTAGGTGATCTGGGTGTTATGAAGATCAATCTGAAGGCAGATGTGAAGAGCAACGCCAATACCGATTGAATCCTAAATTCAAAGAAAAGGTGTGCGAACAGCTGGATAAGATGCTTGCATCAGGGATTATTGATCCTATAGAAGAATCAGACTGGGTTAGTCCTATGGTAGTTCAAGAGAAGAAGACAAAGGGAGAAATCACGATCTGTGTAGATCTAAGGAAGTTGAATGATCCTTGTGTACATGATCCATTCCCTACATCATTCATAGATGAAGTCTTGGAAAATGTTGGTGGTCAAGAGGCATACTCTTTTACAGATGGATTCTCAGGATATGACCAGATGAATATCACGCCATAAGATTGAAGTAAGACTACCTTTTCTACAGAATGGGGCTCTTTTCAGTATACACTTTTGGACTTAAGAATGCCCCTGCGATCTTTTTTAGGGTGGTAGTCATGGAATTTAAGGAATTTATTCACAAATTTTTGGAGGTCTACTTTGATGCTTGGCCAATGTTTAGGTTAGTTTAAAATCATGTTTCAAGTCTTCGCCTAATGATGGATACTTGTAGGAAGTATCAGATCTCCCTAAATTTGAAGAAGTGTATATTTTTCGTACCATATGGGATACTTTTGGGCCACATTGTTTGTAAGAAAGGGTTGACGGTGGACCCTACTAAAATTGTGGTGATTATCAATTTGGAGCCCCCAAGGAATATAAAACAACTATGCACAACATTGGGCTATATAGGATACTATAGAAAGTTCATTAAGGCATATGCGCAGATCATTGCACCCATGGAGAATTTATTGAAGAAAGGTGTGAAATTTTGTTGCGATGATGAATTCCAGAAAATCTTAGATGTTTTGAAGGAAAAGATGGTTACAACACCTATTCTAGTGTTTCTCGATTGGAAGAAATAATTTCATGTACATGTGGATGCATCTTGCATAGCCTTAGGAGTAGTTTTAACCCAACGAGGTGCAAGAGATATTGACCATCTGATTTCATTTGCCAGCAGAAAATTGTCTAAGGTAGAGAAGACTTATTTAACCATGAAGAATGGAGGGTTAGAAAAGGCATATGCACTCCAGAAGTTCAGGGATTATGTGTTGGTTGCGCACTTCCAAATGTATACAGACCATTTAGCTTTGAAGTACTTGGTCAACAAACCTGTGTTGGGGGGGGGGGGGAATTTGTAGGTGGCTACTGCTATTTTAGGAGTATGAATTTGAAGTTATTGTGGAGTGAGAAGGTTAAATGCTGGACTCAATCACCTTTCAGGAATTGAGAATGGCAAAGAACCTACTAGTCTTGATGAAGGATTACTTAACGCGCAACTCTTTGCTGTGTGCATTGCAGATGAACATTTTGTAGATATAATCCAATTCTATCTATAGGTGTAGCTCCTAAAGGATATACAACATAGAAAAATAAGAAATTGGTGCTTAGGGTTGTGTATTTCTCACTTGTATAAAATGGGGATTGATGAAGTTCTAAGCAGATATGTACCAGATTATGAGAGATAAAGTATCCTCGAAAGCACATGGAGGAGTTGTTGGAGGACATTAAGTTGGAAGAGTGACTGTGTAGAATATCCTATGAGTTGGGTTGTGGTGGCCAACTATGCACAAAGATTCAAAGGAGTATTTTAGGGCATGCGATGTTTGTCAGAGGACCCAGAAGCCATTGTGAAGGGATGAATTGCCTCGGAACTGGAAAGTCTCATTATAGGCATTTGAAAAATGGGAAATAGATTTTGTGGGACCTATTCATCCACCAAGAAGGAAGACAAGAGTATGCGACAACATCACATCGATAGAATACTTGACTAGGTGGGCTAAGGCATAGCTCGTGAAGGATTTCAATGCATCTACAACTACAAAGTTTATATTTGAGTATATTCTATCCAGGTTTGGTTGTCCTAAGATTTTGATGAGCGACAGGGGTTCACATTTCTTGAATGAAACAACTACTGTTTTGCTAGAAGAATTCTAGATGTATCATCAGAAAATCATGCCATATCATCCTCAAGAAAATGGAATAGTTGAAGCTTTCAATAAGATCCTAGAGAATTCTTTGACAAAGATTTGTAATGTGAATAAGAACAATTGGGATGTGCGCATACCAACTATTCTTTGGGCATATAGAACTACATGTAAGAAGTTGACTGGACAGACACCATTTCCACTAGTTTATGGACAACAAGAGATGATGCCAATGGAGTACATAGTGCCTAGCTTAAGGATTCTTGCAGTCATAGAGATGGAATATTAGGATATAATGGAAGAATGCCTCGCATAGATACTTGAGTTAGAAGAAGATTGATTCTTGGCAGGTTTTCATCAACAGGTGCAGAAGGATAGAGAAAAGATGTGGCATGATCACCACATTAACGAACACACCTTTAAAAATGGAGGTTTATTGTTGATGTATGATAGAAATTTTACTAAGATCCTAAGAAAGTTTCAGATGCATTGGCTAGGACAATACATCATTATGGAGATTATGGATGGGGGTGTAGTTCAATTCATGAAGATGAATGGGGAGCTATTTCTAGGAGGAATTAGTGGGAGCTGGTTGAAGTTGTACAGGGGTGATCCCGCCCCCCCACGATGACTATATGGATGCAGGATAGTCTTCGTACTTCAGCCAGATGGAAGGAAGTACGGGACTATAAAGCACCCTGCCAGGAGAAAAATTTGGCGAAGGGATAGGGTTGCACAATGGTTACGAGAAAGGCACAGATGGGAGCTGTGATGAAGGAACTGCACTAGCAAGGTGGATCTTGTGTGGCTTGTCTAGTAAGTGACCGTTGGAAGCAATTTAGATGATTGGATGGCTATTTTTCTGTTAAAGGGAATAGGGGACAAGCATTTAAGGAGCATATCTTTGGAAATTTTCCACCAAAAGAGAATTAATTAGGGAGATCTAAAGGGACTTGATGGATTTGAATTCAAAAAGGGCTATAAATACAACATCCAGCTCCGTATTCCAACACTTTTCTTCCAAAGAGATTATCTTGAGATTTTGCACCTAAGTTTGAGCACAGAAGGTTGCTACATGTCTAGATGAGATTGGCAAGAGGTAGAGAGGGAGTTTTCGCAAAAGGAGCTTGGATTTGAGGCAGATTTGTCTAAATGGTAGAATAAAATCTTCTGGGAGAGCCTTTAAAAGATGACTGCAACACCACTAGTCCCTACCACATCACCTAGGTCATCGAGGCCAAAACCTACTTCCTACGCATCAAGAGAGAAAAAGGAAAAAAATCCACAACAAGCCCTAGTTCGGAAATCATCGCACAAAATCCCAACTAAAGTTAGATAGAAGGGTCGTATTGATAAAAATAAGCAGTCAATGGAACCCCAAGACCTAGATGAAGAAAATATGACTATGGGGGTTGAAAATATCAATGTAGAGGATGTAGAGCCAATTACTCAGCTACCGCCATATATAACCCCTAGGAAATCCACTGCCAAAGTTACTAAGGACCCTGACACATTGAAATACAAAGTATTCACGCCATTGTTTCTCGAGGAGGTACCTATTGAGGGTGACTTGTTGGATCAGATGCCATTTCTAAAGATGGAGGATTAGAATGGTGATCATGCAAAGTTTCCGCAGTTAGAACCCAGTACATTCTTGAAATCATTCTACTACGAGGAGACAGGCATCACAAGGCTTGAACTAATGAAGTGGGTGGCCAATATTGAGTACGTAGGGTTTCTCAACATGTTGTATGTCCCAAAGTTTAGCCACAACATCATTAATACCATATGTGTGCATTAATTTTTGGCGTTGGTTCATGATGGATGCCTCTAGTTAGGAGGGCCCATCCCAATTGATACATGCTGGTACATAGAATCACAGTGCTACCTTATCAGGGTGTGAACCCTGTAGATGCTTTTGTGGGGAGTTGTAGGAGAAAAATCTTGTGGATCAGATGAAGAGCGACTTCTGATTGGTCAAGAAGTTGCAAGGCTATACCATAAGCTCTATATCGGATGGAGCTGTGCGGTTTTTTGCACAGGTTTTGGCAGGAAAAATAATGCGGAATCGTTGTATAGATGAAGTTACGACACCAGTGGTATCCTAATAGATACAAAGTGCAGCTAGGGGGTCCAATTTAAATGGGAAAATTACCTCTGCCAAGAATTCCTAAATGATTTCTGCGAAGCCTAGGAAGACGGAAAATCATTCCACTACACGTGGTTGCAGTTAATGATTGCATTGGTAGCTTGGACGACACCCTAGGATTCCAAGTTCACAACGCCGGATCTAGACTTGTGCGAGTCTACAAAATTCACCTCGCTGTGGGAAATGAAGGACCTTGACTGTATCATTGAAACCAATATGTTCTAGGTATTATTTAAATCCGAGTTTTGGATGGTGATCAACTAACAACCATGGTTGTCACCCAGTATACATGCGCAATACAAAAATATAATAGACTTCAAAGAAGATTTTCACAATCTTTCCATACGCAAGAATAAGGATGTCATAGGAACATGGAAAAAATTTCCTTATTTAGTTGCGGAGGATGGTATTATAGGGGTCATTAGCTAATGGATGAGCAATTGGCTCACTCCATCTGGAAAAGCTACAGGAACAAGTAAGGCCGCTGAAGTGGGGAAAACAACAACTACAAGAGAGGTCAGGAAAGATAAGGAGAATGAAGCACATAAGACTTCTAAGAAAGAGAAAGAAGCACAGAAGGATTATATGAAAGAGAACGAAGTGAAAAAGGAAAAAATTGGGCAAGTAGCAGCATCATAGGTCACCATTGACCTCGAAGAACCTAAGACAGAGAACATACATATTGAAGTAGAAACCGTAGATGAAAAGGAAGGGGGTGCAGGCCCCTATGTCAGATCAACAGACTTAGATTCCCCGTTCAAGATCAAGAAGAGATAGAAGCAAAGCTCAACGGGACATCACAAGAAGCAGAAGTCTGATAATTCTTCGAGTACTACACCATTGGTCCTCACGAAGGAGTAACTTGATGAGATAGCCGATGTTGTTTTCTCCACCACTAAAAACATATGGGGACACATCGAGGACCAATATCACTAGGTACTGAAAAAAGTGCAATAGGGCGTGAAGGAATTACAGGTCCAAACAGGAGTGATCCAGGCGAGTGTGGGACGAGTGTGGGTCACACTATTGCGATTCAGACGAGTGTGACATCAAAGGGAGAACCGACTTCAGACCTCTGCACAGGGATGGTGTAGGAGGGTTCCTTGCATGTCGAAATAGTTGAGGATCAGGCCAAGCTGATGGATATGACCAACATGAGTATCAACCTTATAGTATTTCCTATCCAAACCTTGCACGAGCTGCACCAAGGAATTTCAGACGAGCTCTGCGTCCGGGAGAAAATATATCTGTTAATTATTGATGAAGTAAAGAATAATAATCAACATATTTTTGCAGAAAAAGTACAAGCCTTGCAGGCCCACGATGAGGTGATGCGGCATAATCAACACCTAGAGGCAACCCTTACCCAAGTGTGCAACAAGCTCCCTGAGCTCCAAATTCCAGTCGAGGCAGCCTCTGCAGAGATAATTCATAAGTTAACTGTTGCATTGAAGGAATCCAAGGTAGGAAATTGGGAAAGTACAGTTTGATCTGTAACTGCATATTTCAAAGCTTCAACTGAAGTTGCATCCAACCACACCTTTGGAGGTCAAAGAGCAATGCAAAGCTACCATTAAATAAGATATGATAACTCTGGTCACTACAGTCAAGGACTGCAGCCATTTATTTGAGTAAACAATGGAAATGTGGGCCTCGCTACAGGAGGACCCACACTTGCAAACGATCGAAGCTGACATCTACGAAAAGCAACTGCACTTTGATGAGCTCAGGGCGACAATGTAGACCTTAGCACCTGTGCAAAGGTTCACCAGACTCCAAGAAGGGAAGTTCATAAAGACTCAGATTGATGAGTTGCATCGGAAGGCCTCTATCATTTCCGTAAGGATGTAGCCATGGGCCGACAAAGCAAGCCAAATTTTATAGAATGTCCAAGGAAAGTTAAGAGCCCTTCAATAGACATAGAGTATTATGGGCCTTGCAGTCAAAGGTCCAATGATAGAGAAATTGGTTGAAGAAGTTTTCTAGGCCGTCATGTAGGGAACAATAGATCTTCTCGCATTGAAGATTGAATTCAATGGCCTACAATAAAATATTGAGACAACACCAACAAAGTGACTTGGGACGAGTCACGACTTTATATTGGGGGCCTATTGGGATGGGGTCCACGGGGTCAGATTTTGTAATTTTTTGTTAAACTTTTGTTAAGATATTGTAAAGTCTCTGCATTTTGAGGAGCAGAGCATGAGTAGCATAGGTAATTAGGAGTCCAAGGGGATTTAGGAAGGTCAAAGCCCCTTAGTTTGTTAAATTCAATTTTTTTTTAGACCTGCCCATCATTCGCGGGCCATGGTATTATAGTGAAGGAAGAATATAAAAGGAAGTCGTAGAAGAGTCATAGCTAAGAAGTAGGAAGTGCATGAGCTAAGTCTAAATTTGTCTATTCTGTACTTGGGTGAAGGGGAAGGCTCCTGCAATTCTGTGTGCGAAGATCTTGGTAAGTCTGCAACTAAGTGTGCGGGCTGCTACAGCTACATGTGCGGGCTTGGGAAGAGTTGTATTAGAAGATCTGAAGCATAATAAAGGCATATTTTGAAGTGATATTTGTGTATTTGTGTATTACTGTTTATTTCTGAAGTTACTATATTTATGAAATGTTAAATGCATTTAATCAAGAAAAATACTTAATAGATTCGTGAATCCATAGATCTGCTTACTTAGATGATGTTATGCATGTTTAACAGAGTCAACGAAGGACAAAAACTTGTTAACTATTATTTACTGTAAATTTTGGGTTTCAAGGCTTAGGGTTCACGAAGGTCAAGGTAAGCCCTAGATCTGTAGAAAACACATCACATATCCCTCTAGATGTAGAAACCTAGCTCTAGAATCTCCTAATACTACCTTGGGTGAGACTACAGCCCGTGATACACAAGTTGTTGATGAAAGTTCCCACACTATAGGGTTTTGTTGGTTAGCGCAGTTAACTATGAATTTGGGTCCAAGCCCCTTCAAGCCAACATGGACCCTTAATCGTCGAGTAGGGGTAAGAGGATGTCCTAAAGGAAACTAGGGGCAAGGTTCATGAAGTCTCCATGACAGATGCTTCAGTGGCGCAATGGTGTTGAGACAAAGAAAACTCAAAAGGCTAAGGGGAAATGATAGGAGAAAATAGTAACAAACAACAAGAAAACACCTAATGTAGTGTTGTGAAGTGTAAAATAACTATAATGATATGCTACTCTAATTTAAGAAAATATGTCCTATCAAAGAAAAAATAACCTCTATCCTAAAGGTGGTCTAAAGCCTCAAACAAGTCCTACTTCTATTATTTTAGATGACCTTCATAGAGGCTTCTTACTTGATGGAACCCTAACCCTGCAAGGAGAGATATCTAGAGAAAAGTGGGGTAGAGTACCAATTTCTTTCCCATAGCCACTCCTATAGGGTGTTTTCCTAAGATTGGAAGCTAAGCTTACCTTCATCCCATAGGGGGAGTCAAGCCTTCAGCTTCTAGGTAGTCAGACATGTTGGGTAGCCTCTAGGAGAACCACTTGCACTATGACCTAAGCCTAACCCCCTCTAAATCAAGTCTCTAGCATGCACTGAATTTGGACCATGGGATGGTGAAGGATTTTAAGCTCCCTAAAATGTCAACTTTCTATGTCTTAGTGTAAGCAATCAATCGGTGTTGTTGGAAGCCTATCCCATTGCTCCTACACCTAACTACAAATATTTTTTTGGCCCTAGTACCCAAGTGGGTTTAATCTATGTGAGTTAATTTATTATTATGGTGGAGTGTTTCAATTCTTGAGAAAAGTGGGGTGGAGTACCAATTTCTTTCCCATAGCCATTCCTATAGGGTGTTTTCCTAAGAAACCAAGCACTGTGATGTATTTCTGATCTCTTTAATGAAAATGAGCAACATTCCCTTGATCTAACATTAAGTTGACTCAGAGGGATGAAGCTATTGGGTTAGGGCCCAACCCTAGTAGTAGAGGTTCCTCTGGTTGTATATGTATGCTTAGGTTATCTTCATAGTTAGAGCTAAACTGATTTTGGTGTTGTTAATTTGCAAGTATTGGTAGGATTAATTAGTTTGCTTCAATTTGTGGATAGTTCTTATAGTTGAATTGTAGTGATAAGAAGATATTCCAAAAAGGCTGAGAGAAAGTGGTTTTCACCTCATTTTTCCCTTGTAGGGATCATTGTTTGAGGAACACTTCTCATATAACCCAAAAAGACAGAATTCTTGCTTTTTGTGTAATCTAGGGTTTTCTTGCTAATTAGGTCATTATCTTTCAGTTTCATAGATAAGTTGCAATTGGTATTTTCTGATCTCTTAGGTTCTTCACTGATCTCATCTCACTTTCATATTGGTTTCAAGCACTTCCATGCATGAACTTAGCAAGTAAATGGTGACAACTCTGTTTTTTTTCCTCTATTTGAATAAACCCTTCTTGTCTTTGATGAATTTATGTATGAATGCCAAGAATGATGTTTGTTGTTGCAGGAGTTTCTAAATTGCAGGAAGACCTCATCTCATCAGCCTCAACCAAGCCATATCCACCCATGATTTCCAAAAGTCACTAAGGTCACAATTCAAATTCTCTCCTTATGAGGAAAACTTCACATCTCTGTTGAGAAAATCCAACCATATCAAAGATTTGGCTTGAGTTCTAAGTAAGTGCCTACCAGTCCCATGCCTTATTCCCTCCTTATTCACATTTTCAAAGCTCCATTCCACCTTCTATACCACTCCATAAGCTTTCAGCCTATTCCTGTAGTAAAATAGAGGATCTTGTAGGTGAACTAGTACTTCCTATAGACATCATATAGGAAAACTTGTAGTAGCCTGTTTTGAGCCCAAATTGAGAAAAATCATCACTAAAAGCCAGGATTAGGTCCCTAATTGCCCTCCAATCCATATGAACCATTGTACTCCTTTTCCTTCACACCTATCTCCCCTACCAAAGAACTAAGCAAGATTAGAATTTTCATGTTTCCAGCAAAAAGATAAAAAGGAAAAATGTTCTTTTATATTTATTCATGCACACAATAGATAGTACTTTCTAGATCAAATTTCATGCTTAGAATAGTTAAAACCTCACAGGTGTTAGAGTAGGGTTCTTTTGCAAGAAAATCATATTAGCAAGTAATATAGGATTTCATTTTATTTTGCAAGCATTTCTTTCAATATTTCCTTGATGCAATAGAAAACATTTCTTTTCTTCCAATTAGGATAAATTTCCCTTCTCCAAGTTGGTAGTCAAACTTCTTCTAGTCAATAGAAGGATGGTTTGAGAAACCCTAGTGGTCTATCACCCTAGCTTGGCAGTGACAAAGAGTAGACTGATTACATCTGTTTGTGTATACAACACTGTCACCTCCAAGTTTGTACGAACCCCAGGTTGATGAAGTAAAGTCGGTAGCCCTAGGATTTGTAGCATCCTTGTTGCAATACTCGTGCTCATCAAGATATTGGGCCAAAAAGTGTTTTTTTTCTAGACTCTTCTGCTTAGCAGATATGCTCTAGATTGTGTCATCTCTTGTGTGGTTTGTACCTATGACCTAAAAGAAGATGTGAAACCCCAACAACAACAACAACAAAAATTCCAAAAAATAAAAGAAATCTAAAAATAGAAATTGAGAGAAATAAAAAAATCGAGAAAAGCATTGAAAATTGTTGAAATAATAGTCACCAAGGTTCTAAATCGCTACACTTGTGTAGCCACCATTTGTTAGTGTAAATGTTTTGTAAAAGTGTACCAAAATCACTTACTTAAGTAATAGGTGACTCATAACCCTAGCAACAAAATATGGTTGTGTCTATGTTTCATATCTACAACACAATGTTAGAAAAACCGTGTAGAAAAATATAACATGCACGTAGAAACATATAATAACAGAAATATAAGTGTAATAACCCAATGGAGAATATGAATGACCAATTTTATTAATAAAAAACAATACACCTGATGAGGAGTGATTACATAATTGGGTATGTAGATGCCCCTCTGTGAGATGGGTCCTTCTTGACCTGGCGCTTCAACAATGTGATTCTCTCTCTAAACATGTGGTATGCAATGGGAAACAAGAAACAAAGGATGCTTGAACTCAAGTGGGATCTCAAATGTTATGAAACGATAATGGGGATGATGAAAATTTTCGCGGCGAAGATTGGAGAAAAAACCCTCTATTTATAACAAAATATTGAGATAGTTTGAGAATTAGAAAATAGTAAAATATTATTGACTAAATTAAAATCTAGCTTTTGTGAATATGTTACTATATTTTTTGAGAGGGAGAAGACATTCAAAATGGTCAAATATCTTTATTTAGAACGTTGTTAAAGTAATTAAAAAATAAAAAGATCTATTAATCATTTTTCGAGGATTAAGATAAATATGAATTTGAAATAATTATTAAATAATGATTTAACAATTGTCTCATAAGTAAAGTACGGGCTAAATAAGGAATAATAAAAAAATAATGACTTATTTAATTATTCCAAGGTGATTATGTCAAAAGTGATAAGAAATAATCATCAATTAATGATTTAATAATAATTTATAGAGAATATTAAATAAATAATGACTAATTAATTATTGTCATGAGGTTTTTGGATTTTAATGAGAAATAATTTAGGAAAATGGTTCACTAAATTATTTCCTATGGTGAAAGTGGGTTTTACCATGGTAAAAATCATCCTACATTTCAATAATCCTTGTAAGAAATGGCTAGGTGAACATTTTTGGTTGATAACAAGTTAGATTGGTGACATTCCAAACAGCATCACACAAAGCACATGGAGGAGAAAGATTTGGTGGTTTAGGAGGAGTGGGATTTTCTTGGGATACATTTTCTTTGCCCCCCTTTTTATGGGATTCCCCCCCTTACCAATTGCCTTCGCAAAAAGAGTGGCTTCCTACGTTTGAGGTTATTGTGGAACTGAAGTAAAGGAAGGGGTGGTAGGAACGGGTTGAACTAGAGTCAAAGTCATGTAAGGTTTAAGTTGGTCAGGAGGAGTTTTTGCAGGAGGATCAATGTACTAGAATAAGATCCCCAAGGTGATGTTAGAAAGAATCAACATAGCCATTACAAAAGTATAAATGGTTCCTGATGGAAAGAAAAAGAAAGGTATTTGACTGAAGGGGAAATGACTAAGAGGAATTGTTCTTGGGTGGGAAAGACCTGGAGGAATTGCTCCCGGGTGGGAAATACCTAGAGGGACACCAAACAAAGAGGACTAGCCTAGAGGAATGGTTCCTGAAGGTTGCGTTGAGTCTTGGATAGAGTTTTGCTAAGGAGCTAGATGTTGGGAAGATGTACCAAACCACTTGACAATGTCCAATGACACTTAAAGCATGTAAATACTTGAAGAGATAGGTTTAGAAGGAGTATGTGGTGGGCCATAATAAGCCCCAAGCAACTTGGAATCTTTATAAACTCCACAGGAAACATTAGTAAGGGTAGGGGTGGTCTTGTTTCTTATCAATGATGAAATAGTGGTCTGAAACTGAGGGTCATAGTAAGTCTATTGATCGATAGTGATGATATTTCCATTATGAGGGAAGAACATTTTTTGAAAGACCGAGGTTGTGACAACTGATATGGCATATGTGTAACTATGACCTAGCAAGATGTTATAATCTGAAGGGGCATTGATGACTTCGATGAAAATCAAGACTATCTTGCTAGCAACAGTGATGGGGAAATTCCGATATAAAATGAGGGGCTTCCAGGGGTGACCATCCCATGCATGAAGGGTGATGGTGGATGGTGACAAATCAAGGGAACCAAGTTTCTTTTAGACACTAGTGGCCATCACACAAGTGGAGGCACCTTAATCAATTATAAACTATTGAACAATGGTGTTTTTTATTGAGACTAGTATCTGAAAATAACTGGTTGAAGGAAGGGGGGTTGTTTCACTTTATAAACATCAAAGAAGATGAAATGATCATCAAAAAGATCCATAATGACAAAAGTAGATAGTGTAGCTTTCCATTGGGATGGGCACGTCTGGAGGACTTCCAACATTGACATGGTGGTGAGAGACTATGCTAAGTCATCTACTATATCATATGTGTGGGTAGATTTAGAGGAAGAAACATTTCAATGTAATGGTACTTTTGTGATCTTAGGGTAAACCTCTAACTTAGGTGGAGGGAACTTTTGGGTTGAGAATCAGTCACCGACTTATCAATAATATTTTCATACTGGCGCAACCGATTCTGAAGTTGATGTCTTCAAAATTCATCATGAGAATCTAGTAATTAGTATTACGAGGTTATGAAGGTTGGGGGGCTAGAGGATTCTGGGTGGGTTTGGCAACCACATATCCTTGATGATGGAATGGGCTGGTAAGCATTGTCGACTATGACGAAGAAGGAGGAGGTGGAGCCATGGGTTGACATCCTCTAGAAGAAATTGCTTGAGGTTCCCATGTCTGACACATTAGTGCTAAAAGGGGACATTCATGTGTGTAATGACCATTAGTCATACAACAATCACAAGGTTTATTGGTTCTAACAACCTTTTTCTACTTGGGATATGCACCCTATCGTTGGGTTCCATCATTAGGCTCATAACCCTTATTGGAATTAATTTTTCTACCTTCGTTTCCCTAATTACCGTGAGTTTGTTGGTTCTAGTTACCCTTCCCCGTATTCCTTCTCTTTGGGTTAGGGGTAATGGTAGTGCTTTACTAAGAATACACTTGACTCTATGGAGGTGGTTTCTACTATGGAAGAGGAGGAGGAGGCATGGAAGGTTGAGGCATTGGTTTCATTGGGTCTGGAGCATTAGGAAATGCATAGGGATAGTAAGGATTCACGACAACATTTTGGTAACCATGTTGAGCAACAGCTAGCCCTAGAGTTGGCTGACATGAATGGGAAAATGCATATGGTGTGCTTGTACCTTGGTAAGATTTGACACACGAAATAATAGAAGGGGGATAGGCTTAAGTAGAACTGGTCCCCCCTTGGGGTTGGCCATAACTCATAGGAGGTTGAGCATATGGTGATGGATGAAGGTGGGAAAGTGATCCAACGATATTGTTAGTGGCATGAGATTCCCCTAGTGCATTAGAACCACTAGGATTAGGGAGATTGAGAAGCACGGTATGAGTTGAACATTACAAAATGATTTATCTTATGCCACTATCCTAGTTTTTGGAGGGGAGAGCAGGAGATTGTATAGAGAATCACAACTGGCATACATCATCAGTGATGAGAAGAATCCTTCTAATCATCCCATCTATGCTGTGGATACCAATTTTGGGGCATGTATTCTCCAAAATGAAGAATATCAAAAGGCCTCAATGCAAATCAAGAAACCAGTGAATTAGGCTGTGGAAGGAAAAGGAGCACAAGTTTGGGAGATGTTCTTTGATGGAGCATGTTCAAAGGAGACTGCAGGAGCAAGGGTGGTGCTGATTTCTCCAGAACAAGAAAGCACACATCTGTCTTTTAAGCTGGCTTTCCAAGTCACCAACAATATAGCAGAATAAGAGGCTCTGATATTGGGCCTTAACACAACTAAAGACAGGAAAATCAAAATCATAAAGGCGTTTGGAGATGTTAATCTCATCATTCAACAAGTGAACAAAACGTTTCAAGCAAAGCACCCAAGGCTGAAAGCATATAGAAATAAGGTATGGAGACTTAAAGATTCTTTTGATAGTTTTTGTATCTCATACATCCCTAGAGTCAAAAATAAACTCGTTGATTCCCTTGTTGTGTCTGCTAGCATGTTTATCCCTCCCATGCCTCCCAAACTAGTTTACGAAGTTCAAATGAAATATAGACCATCCTTGCCTGATAATGTCTAGCATTGGAAAGTTTTTGAAAATGATGATGAAGTGAATAGGTTTCTGCAAGTCATTGATGAATTCTCTAAAATGCAAATTGATCAAGAGAATGAAGCCTTGGAAGGAAAACCCCAATCCCAGCTAAGGAACAAAATTGGAAAAAACAGCATTGTCCAGCTGCCCAGCAATCAGATACCCAAAGGTCTGGTTCCCTTAGAAAAGTCGTTTGACTAGAATGATGTGCCTTATAAGGCTACCCAAAAAAAAGACCAATCTACAGTCCATAGGCATAATATAGGGAGCCCAGATGATCCAAGATATATAAATTTGTCCACTCATCTATCTACTGCCCAAAGTTTAGAGTACTGTAATTTGATGAAGCAATTTGTTGATTTTTTTGCCTGGGAATATAGTGACCTGAAAACTTATGACAAAAAGGTCATCCAACATAAAATTTCGTTAGAGAAAGACACCATCCCTTTCAATCAGAAGTTGAGACCAATAAATCCTTTACTCCTCCCACTATTTGAAAAAGAAATCAAGAAATTACTAGCTACCAAAATCATAGTCCCTCTCAAATATTCAAAATAGGTAGCCAATTTGGTAGTGGTAAGGAAGAAAAATGGAGAAATTAGGCTCTGCGTTGATTTCATAAACTTAAACAAATGCTCTAAGAAAGAGAATTATCCTCTAACCAAGATGGAGCATTTGTTACAGAAAGTCTCAGGAGCCAAAGTGATGTCTTTCCTAGATCAATTTTCAGGGTATAACTAGGTTGTTGTGCATCTAGATGACCAAGAGAAGACTGCATTCACCACTCCTTGGGGAACTTTTATGTATTCCAAGATGCCTTTTGGGCTGATGAATGTTAGAGCCACCTTTCAGAGAGCTATGGATATAGCATTTGTGGGAGAGAAGGATAAGTTTGTCCTTATCTACCTTGATGATATAACAGTGTACTCCAGCAGCCATCAAGACCATTTGCAGCATTTGAAGAAAGTGTTCTTGAAGTGCAGAATGTTTGGGATTTCAGTCAATCCTAAAAAGTCACAGTTTGGTTTAGAAGAAGGCAAGTTGTTAGGACACATTGTTTCTACTGCATGTGTCAAATTCGACCCAGAAAGAGTAAGAGAAATACAGACCTTGCTTGTTCCCAGGTCAAAGAAGGATATCCAGTCCTTTCTGGGCAAGATAAACTTTGTAAGGAGGTTTATCCCAAATTTTGCAGAACTTTTAAAATGCATTACCTCCATGTTGAAAAAGGGGTCAGAAATCAAATGGATTGATACAGCAAGAAGATCCTTTGAATCCATTAAGAAAGCTATTATGGAGGCTCCTACTTTAATCAACCTAGATTACAATAAGGAGTTCCATATATTTTCATTTGCCTCTTATGATACCCTTGTAGCAGTTTTGTTGCAAGTAGATGAGAAAGGTTCAGAGCATCCAATGGCATTTTTCAGCAAAACCTTAAGGGATGCTGAGTTGAGGTATGATATCATCGAGAAACAAGCATATGCTCTTATAAAATATTTGAAAGCTTTCAGAATTTACATTCTGCATTCCAGGGTAATTTCGTATGTACCCTCTGCTTCAATAAAAGATGTCCTAACGCAGCCTGATGCTGATAGAAGAAGGGCTAAATGGATTACAAAGATTATTGAATTTAACATAGAATTGAAGCCCACCAAGTTTGTCAGAGGTGAGGGCCTTGCTAGATTAATTGTTGAAGAAAATTGCAGAATGCTAGATATGAATTGGATAAGTATAAATTCAGAGGATGGTCAGGCAGAAGGGGAAACAGTTGAACTAGGGAAAAATTAGTCGTTGGCAGAAAATATAGCTTCTTGTGAATGGTACTCCACAATAGCTCAATTCTTGCTGAAGCTAGAAGTTCCTCCAGGCCTTAGTTCAAGCCAATCCAGAACTATCAACCTTAAGGCAGCTAAGTATTGCATTCATAAAAAACTTCTCTACTGGAGGGACCCCTCTGGAATTCCTCTAAGGTGTCTAGACAAAGAGCAATCCATGGAGGTTATGCAGCAGTTTGATTCCAACATATGTGGAGGACATCACTATTGGAAAACTACAGCTCACAAGATCCTCAGGACTGGATATTATTGGCCCACCTTGTTTGCTGATGTCTTTTAATTTGTTAAATCTTGTGACAGATGCCAAAGTTTTGAAGGGAAGTAGCAATTGAAGTCCCTGCCCTTAAAACCCATACATGCTAGTGGCTCTTTTCAACAGTGGGGCTTGGATTTCATTGGTGAAATCAATCCACACTCCAGTGGCCAACATAGATGGATCTTAGTGGCCACTGATTACTTCACTAAATGGATTGAGGCCATCCCTACCAGAAAGGTTGATCACCATGTGGTCATGAAGTTCTTAACAGAGAATATCTTCGCTAGGTTTGGTTGTCCACATAAACTGGTTACAGAGAATGCAGCAACCTTTAGGGCAAAAGAGTTGGTGGACATGTGTGACTCAATGGGCATTAAGCTAGTTCATTCCACCTCATACTACCCTCAAGGAAATGGTCTAGCAAAGTCTTCCAAAAAGATCCCGATAAGGATAATTAAAAAGTTGTTGGAAGACAATAAAAAGAATTGGGATTCTAAGCTCAAATATGCATTGCGGGCTAACAAAGTGACCAACAAGAAATCCACAGGGAATTCTCCATTCAAGCTGGTATATGGTACTGAGGCTGTATTCCCAATTCAGTTAACCCTCCCTATGGAAAAGTTCTTGTAAGAAGAGCAGAATGAGGAAGAGAACATGGCAAAAAGAATCGCTGATTTAGCAGAAGTACATCAAATCAGAGAATAATTGGTTGAAAGGTCTATAGCACATCAAAAGAGAATCAAGGAAGCTTTTGACAGGAGGGAAAAAGCAAACAATTTTTGGGTTGGAGACTTGTTTCTTAAGTGGGATGCACTGAAGGAGAAGAAAGGCAACCATGGGAAGTTTGATGCTCTGTGGATTGGGCCTTTTGTCATCACTCAGATCTAGGGGAACAATACTTTCATGCTGCAGAGTATGGAAGGGGGAATAGTATTTTATGGCCCAGTTAATGGGCGATTTTTCAA
Source organism: Pinus taeda (assembly GCA_000404065.3). Classification (NCBI taxonomy): domain Eukaryota; kingdom Viridiplantae; phylum Streptophyta; class Pinopsida; order Pinales; family Pinaceae; genus Pinus; species Pinus taeda. The sequence continues at coordinate 38,465 of APFE030760451.1, read as the reverse complement.
AATTTATGTTGTTTAAGGTTTTCAGGCCTTAAAGTTGTAAATATGTTATTTTATCAGTTTTAGTGTAGGCTCAATTAGACTCCATGCCCAATGGAACACTAGGAAATTTTGCTAATCTGGTTTTCATAGGAAAGGCAATGATTTTCAGTTCTTGAGACCTCACAAGGAGGATCTCATCCCTAGAAGGAGCCAGTGTTAACCCTGCTACATAAATAAGGTTTTGAAGGCCAGAGATAAGTTTGGCCGTAGTGGTGGTGCTCAAAAGAAGCTCATGGAAATCATTTTCTTTCTTCTCCTTTACTCCACTTACTCTTTTTCACCCCCGCTGCCTCCATTTTTTTCCTCTAAAACTCAATATAAACCCCTATTTCCTCAAGCCCCAAGCGCAAAGACTAAACCCTGATAAATTCATTTCCACATGACCTTGTGCTTCCATAACCCCATCATCACCTTTAAATCACAGCCGTTCACTCTTCTTGCTGATCCAATGGATCCTATCACATCAAATAAAGTGATCCGCACGATCGAAACCCCACCGTCCGATCATCTCCACCACGATCAGACGATGTTCGCTCTCCTTGAGTCCACAAAGTGTCGGGATGATAACGCATGATGGAGAGTGGTTTCCTCTCTCCTCCGCTGCCACACATCACACAGTGGTGCGATCAATACCGCTTACCACCCAGTCCTCCATCCTCTTCCAATAACCACCGCGTGCTTCCACCACCCAACGACCATTTGATTTATCCACTTGAGATCCAACGGCCCACGTTCATTCCACCCCCGCTTTCCCGATAGCCCCCGCCAAGCCATCTCTGCTGTCTATCCACCTGATCCAACGGCCAATCTTACTCCTTCATCTGACTCGTCCACCCGCTATGTAGTCCACATCCCTTGACTGCTCCGTGCACCCAAAGGACAAAGGTAACTAGTCTTCCAGTACTGTTTGCAGTTTCTCCTCAACCACCATATTTAAGAAATAGTATGGCCGAGGAGGAAAAGGATGAGGCATGAACAGATAGTTGCATTTAACAGTTATGGGGCCTCATTGATACAAGCACTCTAGCTGCCCGAGAGGATAGCAGAGCATAGGAAAAGATCATATTCATCCACTAAAGTAAGAAAACACACTCAGAAGCTCCATCAGGCAACGAAATGTGGTTGGTGGTCAATTATGACCCCTCCATACCTAGAATGGCCAAGTGCCTTTGTATTGAAACTCTATATATACCCAGAAATAAGATGTAATCAGGGTTGATGGTTGATGTTTTGATGTAAGGTTCAACTTCTGGAGACTGTGACTATTTTGATACTTGTAGCGTCTCATCTTCATTTTTAGCTAATACAAGCTTCTTTTGTTGTTAATTGCTCAATTTTCATTTATTCTCTTCCAAGCTGTGCTTGATATGCTGTATTCTTGAACTCTTGATGTTTAGCATTAGAGTGGCTGTCATCCTACCTCTGTGTTAAAATCTTGTATGTGTCATTGAATAAGTTATTCAGGTTTCTCTTCATCTGGTGCCAGAGAGCTGTCATCCTGTCTGTGCATTAGTATATTACATTTGCAGACTTTTTTTTATTGGTTGTAGCTAGCCATCACATGGTTCTATGCATCTGCTGTTGTGGTCAGTATTCTCCATATTCATCCAATCTTAAAACTATGAGTAGTTGGTGGTCTAAAGCCTTGTAGTCTAGGGGTGTTCATGCATGTCTGGAGTCAAGCAAAGTAGAAGTGGTTATCTGGCTTGGACAGGCATCATTCCTTCCATTCATCCATTTGCAACAATAAGTTAAATTTATATGTTCCCAAGAATCTCCGAGCTACAACCTAGGAGAGTTTCTTGGGGTGACAACAAGACCCATTGGTGGAGAAAGCAACTTTATAAATAGTGGTGAAGAGGCAACAATGCGACAGGAGGACCGTGTAAAGGCATATAGAAAAACAGAGGATGGAGGAAACAATGAAGGAGTTGCAAGAGTTGAAGGAGAAACTCTAGAAGGAACAGGAGCTACGTAGACAAGAGAAGGAAGTGTAGTAGGGATAGATAAAACAAGGGGCACAACATGCACAGATTGATGAAACTGTGCCTAGACAAGTGGTAGACTCATCTGAGCAACTGACACAAATCAGACCGGGTGAGCAGTCGCAAGAGCAAGACTTCGCTCAAGAGATTGAATGAGTACTTAAGCAAATGGATAGGGAGATGGAGTAGCCATATTTATAGCAAGACATCGACCTCATGCCTTGCCACCAAGAGGTTGATCCACCGGCTTCACCAGATCCGAAAGTAGAGCAAGTCCCAAGTGACCAAGGAGATACTGAGATCCTCGGAGACATTTCGGAAGAAGAGATGCACAATATATCATTTGACGAGTCGCAACATAGAGTTGTGCAATCGCGTAGAGTGTCTACTTCGGATGAACACACATCTCCTACGTAGTTTGAGGAACGGGTGCTCGTATCTGACATGCGCAAGCATCCAATAGAATTGACCAATGCTACCAGAGCATATGTCAAAGCCACTTGCTCGAGTGTTCTCTTCTTGATAGTAGAGAACGAGCGAATGGCTAAGGAGTTACAGATGGCCAAGCAGGGAGGAGAACTAGTTATAGCAACCACTTGAGCAAATTTGAAGAAAGTGATACTGGATGAAGTATTGTCCCTTGAGACAGTCATGCAGGCATTGTATTCCAGATTTGGTACCATGCATAAAGCAATTGTCCATCTCAACGGTTGGAAGCAGTGATGTGCTAGGAGATCATGTATCTTCTCAAACTTGCATATTTTTGTTGACCGCATGTAAACATGGACAATGAGATACAAGGGAGCCCCATTACACTTGCCCAAGATGATGAATCCTAGAGAAGTTGAGTTGAAGGCACGCATCCAGAGTTAGATCCAAAACTGTGAAGAACTGCCGCAGCTCATCACTAATTTGCAGGCTTCCCATGCATGGGTGTTTAGAAGCATGGATGTTGTTGTGCACACACATGAGATCCCATCTATTGGGACACTCACTGAGGCAAAGACAAAGGGATAATTCCGACTGGAGCTAGACTCGTACTTTGACGAGTTGATGCACATAACCACTAGCACAAACTTGGCTATCAGTGGAGACACTATGCATCAGTATGTCATTGGTCCGGTTGCACTCAAGACAATGATGCACATGTTATCAAACGATTTGGACAGAGGAGCCCAAGCAGTGTACTCGGATGCAATAGAGGCAAGAGTTTGTTTCTAGAAAGATGTCACCATAAAGTACATGGACACCATCGCAGACTACAATGCTTGGCATCAGTTTGCCATCGTCGACCATCATGAGGATGTCGAAGAGTTGGTCTTCCCATAGTTTTCTGAATCATAGTGATGCCTTGCATGGCTTACTCAAGCCTATTTTGTTTCACATGGTTACATGTGCAGATTGTATGTAACATCTTGTAAAGTGGAATTTCAAATGTCGATAGCTGAATGTAGCAACCATAGAGTAGTTGAAGAGTCATGAGGGTAGGTGAACAATCACAAAGGGAAATGTCAAGGGTCACCCCACCCTTTGCTATATATAGTACCTCATAACTCATTGTAAAGGCTTTTGGTCAGCCAAGCTTCAGCTAGGAGTATCTTAGAGAAAGCTGGGAGAGTATTGTAATGAGCCTTGGCTTCTCCACTGTGCAGATCTAGTACATCTCTTTGGAGGAGTAGGCGGCAGTGACCGTAACGTTCTATTATCGGGACTAGTGGTTGGTCATGGTTGTAATGTATGATTGGAACTTTCACTTCTTAATATAATAGACCCAACGCATTTCATGCATATGTTGTTATTGTATTTCAGTTAACTTGTTTACTCTAATGATATATGTATTTGTTTGCTTATGCATGTATGTATAGAATCTTTCTGTATATGGATGTATGAATCTTACTGAAATGTGTTGTTGGTGTAACCATCACTTTGGATTATAGGTTCACCTTCCTTCCAGTCTGTGGTGCATCTTTGCTCTTATATTCCCTTCTAAGCTACGTGTTTACACAAGTTTCCAAGGGGAGCACTCATTCCACCTTCAATGTGTTAAAACCATTCATACACCTTCCTTGGCTTGCTATGCATGTCACACTCTTACTACCAACAGGGACATCTCACTTGCCTCTACACACAACCGCAGTCAAGGTGATATCGTACGACCCACTGCTGAGACTCTGTTGTGGCCAGCAACAACCCCCCTTCTTATCTAGTGTTATTACTAATACTAAATAAGTGGGGGCCCTTAGTCAAAAAATTTAAAAAATTAATTAGTGCTTGTATTTCCTTTTTAATAAAACTTGCCATCATAAACTTAGGAAAATATCCTTGAAAAAAACTAAAAAGCTTAAGTTTCATGATAAGGTAAGTTAAAATCATTCCTTAAGAAAAATCGCATCGCAAAAAGGATAATGGGAAACTCTCTTACAAGCCGAATTTTGAGATCGCGAGATTGCGATGCGAGACTACATATTAAAAAAAATATATCGTATCGCATGCATCAAAAACCACTTACGGTGAAAAAACTTAAACGCCGATATGCGATGGCGAATATCGCAAAATCGCATCTTGCAGAAAACACTCTAACAGAAAATTGTCATATGTCATGCTATTGCGATATTGCGATATAACGACAAAGTAATATTGCAATAGAACGGTGGAACGGTATCATGAAAATGCGAGACAACGATCTGCGATATTGCGAAGCAAATTACAAAATCGCCTCATCACGAATCTTTCAGGCTCATTATTCGAGAAAACATTTTCCATGAACCGAGACCTGGTTATGCGCTTTAATGCTAATTAATGAGTTAGTTGCCAGTTGTTAATGAAATATGGTTTTGTGCTTATCAAAGAGCCAGTTCACGTAAGGTGGTATAATTTTTGTGTCTTCGGCATTTAAAGCTTTCCCATCACCTTTCCTTATCGTTACTCTCACCTCACTTGTAAACTGCAGGAACGAAGAACAAAGAACTATACAGAGTAGTATACAGAATATCATGGGGAAGAAAGGCAAAGCTCCGAGCTCTGAAGACAAAGAAATGACACCCCTATATGCAGACACCGCCTGTAATAGAGATGATGATATCACGACTTGGGAAGGCATGTATAATTTACTTGAAGAAGAAAATCCCAAGGTGACGGAGGTTACGGCTACTGCTGGTTCACATGGGTCTTCCAAGGCATCAGTTGTAGATTTAGCTTGTTCATTCTTGCACCGGATAGCGGCAAGGCCCACAATTCTCCCCTAAAAAGATATAGTTAAATGGATACTGGACAGCCCGGACATTAAAAACAGACAACGTAAGACTCTGGGTCAAGAACTTACAGAATAACTATTTTCACAAAATTTGAGCTTTACATCCACTAAAAGAAAGCACACAAGAGGCGAAAATTACACCAAGGAAGCCCGGATCAAGAAACAGAGGCAGTTTCCGATGTGCGATTAGTGCCTAGCGCCTAGCACTAATCTTGCATCTCTGGGTAAAACTTCTTGAAATGGAAAAACTCTAATTGCTCAGTTACCTGTAAGCCCAGAAATTCGGAAAAAGAACACTAGAGGTAAAAAAAAGTAAAACTTGATTCCTAAAACCAGTAGTAATTGTCTGAAATATTTTCAATATGGTATGTACATAAGTACAACAATTGCAGATAGACTGGAGACAGAAGGCTCAAGAAAAGGCAGAATCAATCAAAAGATTAACTAAGTTGAACTAGGATGCTTACTGGGCGTATTTGGTAAAACCACACAACTAGTGTATGACCCTCAAATGCATCATCAATTCTACCGAAAAGATGGCACCAGCTCTTGTTGATTCCATTTTCACAGGACAGTTAAAGGTTGAAGTCGGCCAGCCGACTCTTCTCAAGAAAATGCTGAATGCTTGCGATTTTAAGGAGCAGATACAGAAATAGTTTTTGCTTTATTTTTGCCTAGAAAAAGGACGGTCATTTAAACTATATCCTACATTTTTGTAATAAGTTATTTTTAGATCTAGTTAGTAGTATTTAAACCCTTCTCATGCATTTAGAGAAGGGTCTAGAAATTTATCAAAAACTTTTCCTCAGAACATGCACTTTTTCACCCTCCAAGGAGGTTTTGATGAATGAACGGAACAGGATTTATTGATATCTACATTTAATATCTGCTACTAATGTTGCACTTCTGTACTCTTAGTGGATGTTGGATTAAGAAGA
>APFE030760451.1:13142-31836 GCA_000404065.3 Pinus taeda | reverse complement strand
TGTGTTAAAGTGATATTCATGTTCAGTTGTTTATATATTAATGTGTGAATGCCTGAGTTATCATTTGGCACTTTTGTATGGTGATAGCTATTTATTTATGCTTAATGTATGAGTAGCGTATTATGCGATATGTTTTTCACAACTCTTTCGTCTAACTTTTTATACGAAGTGGTTCATCTATATTGAATTCTTTTCTCATAGCAGTTGAATGATCTTTATTACCAATTGTTATATGAAATCTTTTTAGATTGCATAACGGAAAGATTACACCCCGGGTTAGCGTAGACTTAGATATTTTTGTTTATTAGAATACAAATGCATGTCATTAGATTAGAATTAGAATTAGAGCATCTCAATTAGGAACTGTTAGACCAGAAATATCAATCCTTCACACACACACATAAATTCAAAAATTGGTCCCATATCCCCAGTCGGACCCACTATACCAAACGGAAAAGGAGCTGCCAACCAAGGTCTAGACCCGATGGGTATCCCCCTTGTTGTAGACCCGATTTTCGGGGCTTCAACAGACTCCTACACCAAATGGTCTAAGGTCTAGTTGGGACTTCTTACCGGGAAAATCCCCTGACATGTTGGTAGGTTCAGCACTGTCAACATAGGGTTACATTGGTTAGGACCTTGGTTACCACCTGGGTTTCCACCACCCACATTAGTTCCTGACATGTAGCGATTCAGAGTTGGGAGGATGCAAAATCATAGGAAGAACTGCAAGAATCAGAAGACCTAGAGTATGTATGTGGACTAAGTGGAGGAGTAGGTATATGGACCCCTAATATTCAAGTAGGGGTAAGAGGATGTCCTAAAGGAAAATCAGGGCAGAGGCCACAAATTCTCCATGCCAAACACTTGGGTGGTGCTATGGTGTTAAGATAAAGAAAACTCAAAAGGCTAAGGGGTGGTGATAGGAGAAAAGAGTAACAAATAGCATGTAAACACATAGAGCAGTGGTGCGAAATGTAAACTAACTATAATGATATGCTACTCTAATTCAAGAAAACATGTGCTATCAAATAAAAATTGACCTTTAGGCTAATGGTGGTCTAAAGCCTCAAACAAGTCCTACTTCTACTATTTTAGATGGCCTTCCAAGGGACTTCTTACTTGATGGAACCTTATCCCCGCGAGCAGAGCTATCTAGAGAAAAGTGGGGTAGAAGATCAACTACTTGCCCATAGCCACTCTTATAGGGTTTTTCCCTAAGATTGGCCACTAAGGTTACCTTCATCCCATGGGTACAGTCGAGCCTTGTGCTTCTGGGTAGTCAGGCGTCGACAAAATATTCCCTACCATGAGTTGGGTAGACTTAAGGAGAACCATACGCAACATGACCTAAGCCTAAACCCCTCTGAATCAAGTCTTTGGTGCACACCATCTTTGAACCATGGGATGGTGAATGATTTAAGCTCCCTAAAACGTCAACTTTCTATATCTCAATGTAAGCAATCAGTGGGTATTATTGAAAGCCTATCCCACTGATCCTACACCTAACTACAAATATTTTTTTGGCCCTAGTACCCAAATGGGTCTAATCTATGTCAGTTAAGTTATTATTATGGTGGAGCGTTTCAATTCTTGACTTGGTGGCTGAAACCAAACTCACATTTTCTTTAGGTGTGCGTGTGTGAAAGATGTGCCAAGTGAATGAGTTAATTAAGCATTATGATTCCATTGCTACTAAAACTAAAGTGCATAAATTAAAAATAGTACTAAAAATGAATAGTAAAATGAAAAACAAGTTCAAGCACACAATCCCCTACCCAATAAGGTAATCAAGAAGCAAGAAAAATGATGGGAAACAAGAAACTCCAAGACACAAAAATGGCCAAAAGATCTATTGTCTAAGGGGGTGGGATCTAAAGGCCAAAGTGATGCAAAAAACAAGCAAAAAGTCGAAGTGAAAATGTTGGAAAGTGGTAGATGATAAGCTTCAAATGGGAGGATGCACAAGAGGATCCTAACAAGAAAGACAACACAATATTATAAAGGGAATGAATTGTTGTAAAAACCTGTGTAAAAATACTATAAGAAAATAGAAAAAGAGATTAAAACAATGGTTGTAAATGTTGCACACTAGACTCCTCAACTCATTAATTCTCATCCTAGATTATAGAGGTGTACTCTAAACCCTAGGGAGGTTTTTCCTTCTTCAATGATAAAAACACTAAGTGGGTTTAGGCCTAGAGGTGATTTAGAAAAGAACATAAACCCTTCCTGATACACAGGCAATAGTCTCAGAAAAATATGAAAGAACGATTGAAAAAAATTATGGAAAAATTTAGGGCACATATTCTGACTTGTAAAGTGTGTTGGAGCGCAGAAAATAACCTGAAAAATGTGTTGGGGAGCACAGGTACTAGGACAAAATGTTTGTTTGTTGCAGGCTCTTATGCTTAGCATATCTACTCTAGATTGTGTCGTATCCTACATGGTTGGTACGTGTGACCTGCAAGAATATGCGAAACCCCAACAACAACAAAAATTTATTTCAGAAAATAAAAGAAATCTAAAAATAGGAATTGAAAGAAATAAAAATCCAGAAAAAAACACTGAAAATTGTTGACATAATAGTCACCAAGGTTCTGAATCATTACACCAAAGGAGCCACCATTTATTAGTGTAAAGTTTTTGGAAAAATTTACCAAAATCCCTTACTTAAGGTATAGGTGACTTATAACCCTAATAACAAAATATGGTTGAGTCTATGCTTTAGATCCACAAAAAAATGTTAGAAAAACCTTGCAGAAATATATAACATTCAAATAGAAATATAAGTGTAACAACCAAATGGAGAATATGAATGACCAATTTTATTAATCAAGAAAAATACATTTGATGAGGAGTGATTACAAAATTGGGTTTGTAGATCCCCTGCTGTGGGATGGGTCCTTATTAACCTTGCACTTCATCAATATGCTTCTCTCTCTCAATATGTGTTATGTAATGGGAAAAAAGAAACTAAGGATATCAATATGCTTCTCTCTCTCAATATGTGGTATGCAATGGGAAAAAAGAAACTAAGGATGCTTGCACTAAAGTGGGAGCTCAAATTCTATTAGACAATAATGGGGATGCTGAAAATGGTCATGTGGAGAAGAACCCCTCTATTTATAACAAAATATTGAGATAGTTTTAGAATTAACAAATAATAAAATATTATTGACTAAATCAAAATCTAGTTGTTGTGAATATTTTATTATATTTTTTGAGAGAGAAAAGATATTCAAAATGATCAAATATCTTTATTTAGAAAGTGGTTAAAATAATTAACAAATAAAAAAGATTTACTAATCACTTTGTGAGGATTAAGACAAATATGAATTTGAAATAATTATTAAATAATGATTTAACAATTATCTCATAAGGAAGATAGGGGATAAATAAGGAATAATAAATAAATAATAATTTATTTAATTATTCCAAGGTGATTAAGTAAAAAATGATAAGAAATAATCATCAATTAATGATTTAATAATTATTTCTAGAGAATATTAAATAAGAATGATTTATTTAATTATTCTCATGGGGTTTTTTAATTTTAATGAGAAATAATTTAGTAAATTGGTTCACTAAATTATTTCCTATGGTGAAAGTGGGTTTTATCATTGTTAAACTCATCATACATTTTGATCATCCTAGTAAGAAATGGCTAGGTGAACATTTTTTTGTTGATAAGAAGATAGATTGGTTAAATGATTGAAGTAAGTTGTTTTGCAAGTCATTTATACAATTAAAAGTATCATGCATCCTTATAACATCTTTTCAAAGTCACATTCATCATTGGGTCACTTGGATTGGTTTGTTAGTTCATTGTTATGAAATTTGTGGTTTTTAGTAGTAATATTCTACTAAATTTTAGCACGTGCTAACAAAGCTCTTTCAAGTTGATTCCACTTGTATTGAAGTCTAAAAAATCAAAATTAGTAAAAAAAATTACCCCACAATATTTTCATTTGATTAGCTTAGACATTTGGTAGGTTAACTTGAGAAACAAGCTTTCTAGAAGTTTCCTGTAGCAACATTGTAGCAATAGAGAGTTTCCTATAACAATTTGTTTTCAAGCTCTTCCCTTATTTAGATTCACTCCAAATTCATGGTAGAAGTATATTTATGTCTTAGAATAGCCTACGTATTCTCTAAAACCACTTTGGTTGAGTTAATCCTTGGTTAGGTCACCAATTAGCTTTTGCATTACTTGCTTCATGAATGTTGATTTCTGCAACTAGTGTAGATTTCCTTTCCCGCAATTTATTTTAAGTAAAGTATGATTTATTTCCTACAAGAGTAATATAGGGATTTCCTTTTCTACAAAGTCTAATATATTTCCTTTATTATCATTTCCTTTCCAGCAAGATATATTAGATTTTCTTTGTTATCATTAGCTTATATGTGCTTTCCGTTCTTGGAAATAGAATAGATTTTCTTTCTGTCATTTATTTTCCAACAAAAATAGAATATGTTTTCTTATTGATATTTACCTTATAAAAATTAGGAATGGTGGCTTACCTTTCTCTTTATAATTTTTTTTTTCATTTCCTTCTAAGATCTGCATCAAAGGGAGTCAAACTAGGAAGATGAAGGTGTCTGTTGGACATACAGTGTCGACACCTCTTAAGTTTGTATGAACCTTGGGTTGATAATTAAAGTTGGTAGCCTTGCGAGTTGCATCATTCTTATTGAAATACTAGGGCTCATCAGTTACTCTAAGATATAGTTCTTAACTAGGTCATCATAATCCTCTCCTTATGGAAAACTTTGTTGCTCCAAAAAGTTATTTAAAAAATGTTTTTTGAGAATTCGTATGTTTTTCCTATTATTACATAAAACATACATACATAATATTACCAAAGAAAAATAACATATATACACAAGTACTCCAAATGAAACCTATGTATGCCTTCAAAATGGACTAAAAAAATTAAATGTTCTCATTTTAGCACTTTTTTGGGTGGGGTTTATGGGTTAGATCTAAAGTCATTTTCTACACCCCATTTCACAACCACCCCAACAAATTATTTATGGGATATATTTATTTTTAAGGTGTATGAAAAGGAAATTCCTACTATTGCAACGCAATTCTAGTGAAATTCCCTTAGATATAAGTCTCCCTCCGTGATTTTTAAATCTTATCTCCCTTAGCAGGAAACTCTTGTTTCCTTTCCTTTCTCATATCTCCTTAATATTGTGTTGATCCCTTATATCTTACCCATTATTTTTTGAGTGGAAGGATAGAGGAGGAGATATTTAGTGGCCTAGAATTGAGGAATCTGGAGGATGGTTCCATGTAGTTCTTGTCGCAAGGATCAGTTAACTCGTATCTATTGCATTGTTTCTCTTACATTAGTAAAGAAAATGCTCACTCTTGTCCTGATTTTAATATTTAATGTAATGCAATTGTTAGGGTAATTTTAAAGTATAAAATGGGATTCTTAAGGAAAATAATAAAATAATAATAAAAATAATAAAATAATAGTTTTGATATTTAAACAAAAAGAAAGAAAATTGTATTTTTGTCTTATCTCCTTCTAGGTTTACTCAAACTTCAAGTGTTTCCACTCATTGGATGTGAAATCAGATTTCACATCTAATGAGTACCTACTTTGCATACTTTTGAGTATATCCACACTGAGAAAAATTCAAAATACATGAAAAAACATGTTTCAAACAAGATTTTTCATGTATTTTGAATTTTTCTCAGTGTGGATCTACTGAAAACCATGTAGAGTGGATACTTGTTGGATGTGAAATTTAATTATAAATCCAATGAGTGTACACACTTGAAATTTGAGTAAACCTACAAGGAGATAAGTTAAAAATGACTAAAAAATGTAGTTTTCTTCTTTTCCCTCCTTGAATATTCTCGCCTCAAGATGAAATCATCATCTGGAATCCTATTGGTTTTCTTAAAGTCAATTTTTTTGGCACATTTTTCATTTTGAGGCCCATTTTTTACCTTAAAATTTCCCTAATGTTGATTCATTTATTTGGAATTGGATTTGACTAACTTTTCATATCCAAGGATGCTTTAATCTTTGTCATTTGCTTTCTTCTTGCTATATTAGTTACATGTCTAAAGATAAGGAGTAATGTAAGTAGATAGGACTTTAGTATATACATAAGCCATCAGGTTCCAAAGTAGGTCATGTAAGTCGTATGCCTTAGTTTATCTCTGTTACTTGTATATTTGGTTTGTTATATGTCGAGTTTTTAATTTCTTCTTTATTAAGGTCTTCAATATTGACCTTGGGTAAGTTTTTCTTGCGATAGTTACATGGATGCTATTATGATTTTTGTCACAATTAACATTACCATTACCAAGTATTCACGGTGCACACAGATATATATGCCTTGAAGTTAAATAATTGGCTGTTTGCACCTATGCTTTAGAAATATTTGATATGTATTGGTACTTTCAAAATATTGAATATGTGCCATTTCTTTTAAAACATATTATATGCATTGACTCTTCCAAAATATATAATACATGATGGTATATAATTAGTGTGCATTAATTTAGCTTACTAATTGAAGCACATTGAACAATCCTTTGTTAGAATCTTTGGCCACCTAAATATTTTATCTATAGATGACATGCACTAAAACCATTGCTAGAACATGGATTATCAACAATGAATATTTAAGTGGAGGTTCCTTTTAATAATCTTTCCCAACTTTTCAACAATAAAAAGATCCACTAAAACTTGAACTATACGGTGTTTTCCCTTATAGTGTGATGACCTAAGGTGGGATGGAAAGAATCCATTAAACTAGGGTCTTAGTGAAAATATTATAGCATGCATTAATAATAGAAATAGGTTAATAGTTGGTAATAATATCGAGGATCCCACTTTCATAATGAATTCAATGATGCCAATGTTTCTTATAACTGAAATTATGAAATATTATATTAAAATGAGTTGTAACATAACAAAACAAAAAATATAAAGAGGCTTTTTTATGAACTTTCATACAATATTTACATCTTTCATTAGTCACATTAGAGAGTTTTTGGAGCTAGACAATGACTTAATCTTGACCTATTTTCAGTGAGAGATGATACTCAAGGATTGAAAACAAGAGCAGGCCATCATGAAGATGAAATGGATTCTCTAAGAAGGGAGATTGAGTAGGTTAAAGACCATATCAATAAATTGACTCTTAGCTTAAGTGACATAACTAGCTCAAGCACTCTGACAACTTTCAATTTTTCAGACTTAAGTGAACCTGTCCAGGTTAGCAATAGATTCATAGTCATTAAATATTTCATAATCAATTAGTAGCATTATGTGTTGTAAATTTTGTGTTTTGTTGAGTCAATTTTATAATGTATTCACCTACAAAACCCCTCTTTTTATTGCTTAGATATATTCTCCTCAAGAAAATCATGTGTTCCTACTGGAAAGGAGAAAACAATTGGAAAATTTGATGAATTAACTTTGTAAAAAAAAAAAAAAAAAACCTCCTCCTAACCTACATTGGAAGAAGGAGAATTATATTATGCAATATTTATATCATCTTTCACTTGATGCACTATTTTATCCTCAAAATATAGTTGAACGGAGTTGATTGACATATTTTGGTTTCAAGTTGTAGATTAAGATTATTTATTCAAGTTGATGACCATGTTATTTAACGTGATACATTTTTCTTCCGAAACATATATTTTATGATTTTGTTGGACCAAGTCATTCACAATGATCGCATTTCTAAATACCATTAGTTTTTGTTTTCATGAACCTTGGAGGTCATTGAGAAAAAAAAATCTATTGAATTGAATGGACTCTTCATGCTTTCAAATAGCCCTTTGGATCTCCTGAGATTCCCTCAAATTCATACAATCACTGCAATCAATAGCTATTGTCCTTGAATGTATACTACTTAAAAAGGATACCTAATGTTAGAACTACTTTGAAAACCTAAAACTTAATGGAACACATGGTGGTTGATAACTTCATCTTGACCTATTTTTAGTGAGCTAGATGATACTCAAGGATCAAAGTTAAGAGTAGGACATATTAAAGATGAAAGGGATTATTTAAGAAGGGAGATTGAGTAGGTTAAATACCATATTAATAACTTTACGTTTAGCTTAAGTGACATATCTAGCTCAAGCACTCTGACAAAAATATTCATAATCATTGCATTTCTAAAGCACATTAGTGTTTGTTTTCATGAACCTCGAGTGTCATTGAGAAAAAAATAATCTATTGAATTGAATAGACTCTTCTTGCTTTCAAATGGCCCTTTGGAAATTTTGAGATTCCCTATAATCCATAAAAAATAGATATAAACTCATTTATATATAACTAATAACTACACATTGATTGTCCAATTTGACATGCTTTATAAGTGTCGAACAATGATAGCTAAATATGGTAGAACCAAAATGGAACCGCTTTGTCCAAGGAGAGCCCTAGATCCAATATAGTCCCCCTTTTTTCTATAAACCAAATAACAATACTACCAAAACACTATATTTCAATACATTTCTAAAACCAAACTTAAAATGACAACACACCTAGACCCTAATAAACCTAGATAATCATATCTTGTATATTTAGAATCTATAGTACCATGTAATAGGATTTGAGAGAAAATGAAGTTGTGAGACACAAAGAAATAATATCAAGAGAGGAAAAAGTCACTAGTATAAAATGTTTCATAGAGAACACCCTTTGATTGAAAGCCAAAACCTGAGACATATTCTAGGAACTAGAACCCAAGTAAATTCCAAAAACTAGATTACATGGATGGTTATCCACTAGAAGCACCCAAATGTTGAATCCATTAAACCAAATTTCTAATAAACCAATCAAAGACTAAGAAGAAGTATTACCAAGTGAATTTCATGATGGTCGATGCTACTATAAAAGAAATTTGAAATTCACTCCCTTCACTATTTCATTTTCCCACCTTACCAACAATACACCACAATGAGGTATTCAAGAGAGGAAATGAAGTTGTGAGACACAAAGAAATAATATCAAGAGAGGAAAAAGTCACTAGTATAAAATGTTTCATAGAGAACACCCTTTGATTGAAAGCCAAAACCTGAGACATATTCTAGGAACTAGAACCCAAGTAAATTCCAAAAACTAGATTACATGGATGGTTATCCACTAGAAGCACCCAAATGCTGAATCCATTAAACCAAATTTCTAATAAACCAATCAAAGACTAAGAAGAAGTATTACCAAGTGAATTTCATGATGGTCGATGCTACTATAAAAGAAATTTGAAATTCACTCCCTTCACTATTTCATTTTCCCACCTTACCAACAATACACCACAATGAGGTATTCAATAGATGGCATGGAGATTAATTCCAATGTGAACATGGAGATTAATTCCAATATGAACATGAGATGTTTCATCTTTCTATATCCCTTCCTTGAACATGAGGATTGATTTGTGCTTTGTTGGAACATGTGGTAATTAATGACGGCGATACATGGCTTGAGACCAAAACCTTAAATACCTTAGGGGATTATGTGATGAAATTACACCCCATTTTTCCATGGGACGCCTTAGTGAAAGGAGATGGCTTCATTAGCTAGAGAATTGGCTAAAAAACTAAATTCTCTCTAGACTTGAGAGTATGACACCATGTTTATGCTATTAACCTCCTTATTGATTCAAGAAATGATTAGTCCAAACTTATTGTTTGAGTGGATTGATCTATGTACCATTAATTTGATAATGACACTTGAATCTCCTTTAACAATCAATTATTTTATTGACTTTCTTTGTGAAAAAGAATCTTTAGACACATCAAAACCTCAACTTGATTATTTATAGATATTCTTGTACCTCAGATGAAGATGGTTTCCAATTTTCCTTTCAAATCAAATATGACCCTCCACATATACTATCTATTTTAAAACTTATCATATATATATTTTTAATAATAAATCATATTTACAATTAAATAACACTTTAACCTTATTATTGAATTTTAAAAGAATCTCCAATAAAAATATATTTAAATTAACTTTTTAATAAGTAAAAATAGGAACTAAAATACAATTTTATTCTATGATGCGCTCACTTTCTTATTGTAAAATCATACCAACCACGATTTGACAATGACATCATACTCGTAAAGTCAAAGATCTTAAAAGAAAAAATAACTAACAAGAAATTAATTGAGCTTTCCTAAGTAACTAACCCCATAGGTCGTGTCAACTTTTTCCATCGTGTTTCCGTATGTTTAGGTGTTATGTCTCTATTAATATTGGTAAAATGTCATTAGAGTATCTTAAATTAATACAATATATTTAAGCTAAAAGAAGAATTGTAAGAATTTTATGATTTGCAATAAAAGGATGACGTGAAAGTGAATTAGATTATCATTACATTAATTTTTCTAGCCTTTATCTTTTATGTACATATGGTAGGTAAACTTCGTTATTAATACTATATACGTTAGGATTATAATTAATGACAGTGAGGAGTTTTTATGACATGGCAACCAATATTTATGCGGATATATATATATATATATTATATATATATATATAATATATATATCAATAAATAAACCTAATAAACGTGTATCAATATTATTACATGAAATTAAAATATATATATAATAAATATGTCCTTGTTATAGGCCAGTTATATGGTAATTGTGAAAATGTTTTGAAAATTTTAAATTTTTTTATAAAAATCACTAAGTTAAATAAAAAATATTAAAAAAAACTAAAAAATTTATGTTATTGAATGTCATACTAGTACACACATCAAATCTCAATATTTATGAAAAATAGTACACACATCAAATTTCAATATTAGTGCAAATTTCATTATTTATAAAAATTGAAAAAATTATATTTGCTATCAAGTATCATAATAGTGCACTCATGAAATCTCAATATTTAGAAATTTTCATTTATAAGTGTAAAACTTATATTTAACTTTTGATTAATGTGTAGCTTTGAAAAATAATTTAGAAAATTTTCTCAAGTTGTTGAAAAGTTTTACAATCACATTTTTAGTTTTTTGGTGGATATATATATATATATATAATATTATATATATATATATTATATATATATAATTTATATATATATAATATATAAATATTAGCATATACAATCTACTTAATAATAAAAAAAAAAGAATCTAAAATATTGTCACTACTTAAATAAAATATTCGTAAGTTATAATGAGAAAAATTTAACAAAATCTCTTTTAAGCCTTATGTCCCCTCCATTATAAATCTTTATAGCTTTTTGCTATGCCTCTAAGTCAACATTGCCTTTTCAAAATTAATTATGTGTTCTTTTAATATTATATAATAGCTAGCTTGATTTTATAGGCAACTTGTGTAGGAGTCATATATGGCCTTGAAATATCAAGTTGTTAAATAATGCAAGGTAAAAGCTTACGAGCATTTGTAGATGCATTAGCTATTTAAGAATATAGACAACAAATAAAAGTCAATTGATATTATTTATTGTGGAAATTTTTGTTATAAATGATTTGATGCAAAATAGAGATTTCATTGTTTTAACTAAACACTTGTTGAATCTTAACTTTGTGAATTTTGTTGGCATTATCCTGCATGTGTTGTACTTGATGGAAACCCACTTGTAGCAGAACAATTCACTTGTATATGGTAACTAGATGAATCTAGGTAACTAGATGAATATACTGGAGAGATATCAGATGTGACAGGATGCATGACAGTTGTGTTTACAAACGTAATAAAATAGAGGGTAGTTCAAAGGAATCATTTCAGAAGTAATATGGCAAATCATAGTGTAATAGGTCTAAAGCAATGTAAGATGTATACACAGGTCCACTTAGTCAAAACAACGTATACATGTGAGTTCACAAAATAAAAAGAGCATATACGTATGCACACACTTTCACAAGAGGAAAAGCACGTATAGGTTGGAAAATCAAGGAATTTCAAGAGTAGAGAATACCAGGAGTCAATATCATGGTATAGCCCACAATATTGAGCGGAGTAACGACTATTTGATCCCGTCCAAGAATACCACAGATCCTAAGTGTGGCTTTGGTCCCAGATATTGGTTCGAGATATTGGTCCGAGGTATTGGTCTGAGGTTTTGGTCCGAGGTATTGACAGAGGATCTAAGTTTATAAAGAAGAGAAGATCAAAGGTCTAAGTGCACAAGAGATGAATATCTTATGAAGTGTTAGATCAAAGGCAAAAAAATGCATGTTATGGGTTTTTGATGCTTTCTTGATCTAGACTAAGTATGCACTTGAGTGTTTGATGATGGATGAGATCTGATGATGGATCAGGATCATAATATCATTATGTGATCTGATGATGGATAGGCTAGATCTGATTGCTAACACACGTTTTATCCTTTATATGTAATGATCTAGGTATGTCTGAAGTCGAGAATTGCAGCGAACTTATAATTAAGTATTTGCAGATCTATACACTAGTTCACTTTGGTGAAGGTGCATATACATGTTGGTTCGACTCTTCCAAGTAGCATATGCAAAAGAAAAGCTTGAAGTTCAGGGATGACTGATCTATCACATCAGTGCTGCTGTTTTACTATTGTTTGTCAATGATGTCTTCTTAGATATGAAAGTAGAACTGAATGTACAAGGAAATTGAGTCTAATTGATTGATTGATTGAGAAAGAAGGATGACCCTTGTTGCTATCTGTTTAGAACTCTGTAATATGATAGTAGATCTTCAGAATGTCACTGATTAGTACAATTTTTCGTTCATAGTTTTTATGATTCAGTATCTTTAGAGGTATATGTAGGTTGGGCTAAAGGAAGTAGCATATACATGCAGGTTGTCTTCATTAAAGGAGCATATACATTATGACATATGACTTTTGAGGTTATAGTTGGTTTTGGTTGTTGATGCAGTGTTCCAGGTTCAAATCTGTGTACTGGTTACAATGATTTGTATGTTCCAGTTGTTTGATTAAGTTTGAATGAATTGTTGATTCAGTTGAGTCAGAGATTCACTAATTGTTTGATTCATCATGTGAGAGGTTTCAGTGATTGTTTGATTCAGTATGTCAAAGGTTTTAGTGGTTGTTTGATTCAGTTATGGTTGATTCCGAGATTGATGATTAGGTTTCAATTATATTAGAGATTGATGATTGAATTTTAGTGATTGGTTGATGTACATGTATTTGATGGATGTATTGTAGTGGTGATTGATTTTGAGCTTCAATGTTACTAATGGGTCCACTATGAAAATTTGATGAAATGGGGCCTAAATATTGTGTTGTTGTGTACTAGGAGTATCTAGTATGAAAATTTATGAAACGTGGTGCCTTGAGGATACTGAGCGTTGGAGCCTTCAGTGAGGAAGTCAAAGCTTCTTGCTAGTAGTGGTTGACGATTTGATCAGGGGGTTAGAGCTCCCTTTCAGTAGAAACTGGAGAACAAGTGAAGGTTGGATACTTCTATAGGCTAGCGCCTACGCACTAGTAAACATATCGGCTAGTACAAGAGATAGGGGGTTATAGCTCCCTTCCAGTAGAAGCTGGAGAACGAGAGAAGGTTGTAGCCTTCTGGAGGTGGGTGCTTGCGTATTGGTATGAGTCTGCATCAGTACAAGATTATAAACAAATTATTCTTTATATTAAAATAAGACAAAGACAACAACAACACGTGGTTTTTCTCCTGCATTGGGTTTCCACCTTAAATATTGGTGTTCATGTGTGATGGTTTATTATGTTATTACTGCACATGGTTATTATTTAATGTTTAATAAAGTATTGATGCATTGATTCAAGATCAACATATGATGAATTAACTAAATCATAAGTTTACTGGATATATTCTGGTTGTCGTAAGAACAGTTGTGTGCACACGTGAGTTCCCTTCACTGAAGTAGCATATATAAGTCAGATTATGGAAATAAAAAAGTTATATAGTTGTAAATACTGATTCACCCCCCCTAGTATTATTTCCAACAATTGGTATCAGAGGAGGTCCTTTGGAAAAAGCTTGATCGCTTGAAGGAGATCCATAATATCAATGGGAAAGAAGCAAAAGAAGGAATCACCTCAAAAGAAGAGACATCTCAAAGGAACAATAACAGTGGAAGAGATGATTGGCCATTATGTGGAAGAAACTCTTCAGATTTAGAATCACCTCATAATGAAGATGAACAAGAAAAAGAACTATAAAGTACGATTTTGTTGTCCTCTGGTGATACATTCCTTTGTTCATTTGAAGATAATGAAAATGACAACAAAACAACTGAATTTTTTCTTATGAGTGAAAGAGAAAGAAATCAAATAGAGGCAAAATTTAAAAATCTCACAAACACAATTAGAGATCAAAAATATCTCACTGAGAAAAGGGAATGTGCCTACAAAGAAGAAGTTACCAGGTTAAAAGCCCAGTTGGAGGAAGGAAACAAAATAAAGAAGCAGTACAAAGAAAAGGAATATCAAAGTCAAAGGCTACAGGATGAAGTGACATCATTGAGAAATGAAGTGAACGAAAATGACACAACAACCAAGGAACCTATAGAAAGAACCAGCTATTGTGATGGTCTTGAAGCTATGGTCGTTTCTCTGAAAGAAGATCTCAACAATTCAAATAAGCAGAATGAATAACTACTCCAAGCTTTTGAAGAACAAGAAAATGAAGTTCTCGAATTAAGGCAAAAACTGGAAGAAGGAAGAAAAGTTGAAGATATCATGAAGTAGTATCTTGAAAAGGAAGAGAAATATTAGGTTGAGGTAAATATCCTAAAAGGTAAATTAGAAGAAAAGGATAAACTTTTATGATTTTAAGATAATACTAAGATGTTGGATGCTATTCTTACTAGTCAAAGGTCTCCTGCCATCAAATCTGGTCTTGGCTTTCATGAAACTGTTAAAGGTGAATCTAGCTTACAAATTGAAGCAAGAAACTCTAGTACAAAATCTGAAATGCTCAATAAGGAGATAATAAGTCAATCCCATCGACAACTAAGGAAAGAAAGTATTCAAAGGAAATCATTTACTCCTAACCATGGAAGTACTAATCGATTATTTCCTTTGATGAATAATGTTGAATGTTTCATATGTCATAATTTTGGACATGTTACAACTAGATGCAGAAATAAAATGATTCAAGCTAATAACCGTCAAATAGAAAGATCATCAGCTTCCAGGTACTTTAAGGGATATTGTTTTTCTTGCAATATGTTTGGTCACAAATCCATTAATCGCTATAGATGGAATATGAAACATATAAGATGTTATGCTTGTAACAAGTTTGGGCATATAGCAAAAGAATGCAGGAGAAAATTTCAGCCAACATACCAAAAGGAGCAAACATCATCACACTCCAAGGTATGGAAGAAGAAGGAAGTACAGCCAGAAATATGTGGCATAGCTTAGTATACAAACATAAAAAACTCAGGAGGAAATGAAAGTATGAAATTTCAATGTTCTAATTCTCATACGCAGTTATCATGAAGAAAAGTCACGTATATACGTGAGTTCAAAACTACACAATCATGTATATGTTAGTTTGATGAAGAAGCAGTGGGACAAACTCATAAAAATGATCTGATATGGTTCAGACAATTATCAATTATCTTTTCTATCTTGATGATTGATGACTACAGTCTGTGGATGTTATTTAGAAGTGATTTTGACCCTCATAAGTTGTTGATGAATTGATGTATAACTAGTTTATGATGATTCCTTGATGATGCCTTACTGATATATGTAATGATCAGATCTGACAGTGAACAGGTGGCACAAGTTCAAGGGGAGAATATGCTATGCTTCTAATAATGCATTGTTGGCATTATGTTTAGAAGTATTTGGTACATAATGATTCTTATCAATGTACATATGATATGTTGCTTACATGGTGATCTTCATAAGGACAAGGAGAAGTACAAAGCTTGAGTACACAACTTCATTATTTGATGATGAGTCACTCATTTCTTTTATGTTGTTGTCATCATGCCTTCAAAGATGTGTGAAGTTCATATGGTGCAATTATGATACATGATTCCTATAGTTCTTGTCTCTCACATGGTTAAGGATTTTTGTTGTTGATGGTATCGAGAAATCTTGACAAATGACTATGCGTTCATGGTTTTCTAGATACATATTGCTATCTCTTTGATGGATACGCATTATGCTAGATACATGGATGATTACTTAAGTTGCATATTGATAAATATTGTTGGTTGGCCAAGAGAATGGTGTTATTGCAGGTCCCATAAAGACATAGCTATTTGAAGACATGGATATTAGGAGACATGGCTCACTTACTTTATGATGATAGGTTTGATACTCACATATGTTGATTATCATAGTGTGGGATGTTCCTTAGTGATGATACATGGTTGATATATTGAGGGTTCTTGTGGAAAGATCATGCAGTTCTTGATGATGATGTTATGATCATAGATGATGAGTTTGGTGTTTTCACTATAGGTTTTAACCCCGTACAGAAATTACCTGCATATGAATTCTAAAACATAGAAAGTAAACAATGCGAGAGCATAACACATAAAACACATATACATAGAGATTTTCCTCTGGATCCCAAAACCGGGACTACTAACTTGATTTTTCATTATGTTCTTTTCAATGTTACAATACATATTTATGCATGCCAAACCATCCAATACCATGGAATGAAAACCATCGCATCCAAAACCATGGACCGAAAACCATCGCGTCCAAAATCATGTGCGAAAATCATGCACAAAAGCATACGTAGGTCCACCCAACCTAATATAGGCTCCAAAATTTGTTTTCTCGGGGCATTGCTCTAGAACCCGTAGAGGGGGGCTACCCGCATCCCTCAAACCCCTTGGATAGGGGGGGTTGTCGTCTCCCTTGTGACCCCCCCACTACGCAATCGACACAATGAAGGGAGGGCTCCGCCCACCCTCTAACCCGCTGGTTCACTACATGGGCTAGTCGTGGAAAGAATAACACAACCCAACATTCTCCCACTTGTTTTATTTACACAAGGGGCCACAAGAGAGCTTAGTCATTTATCCAGCCCTGCAATGCCCATTGTTTATCTACACCAAGAGAACTTCTCAAAGCTCACAAATTTTGTCAATGCATCTGCAATATTCTTCAAAGTGTCCACCTTTACCAGCAACACCTTTTTGTCTTCTATCATATCCCGAACAAAGTGATACTGAACATCAATGTGATTTGTCTTTGAATCGTAAGCAGGGTTCTTTGCCGAGAAAAATGCACTTTGGTTGTTACAGTCTATCCTTATAACTCCCTATACTAACCCCATACTTGAACACAATCTTTGCAACCAAACTGCTTCCTTGCTTGCATGAGTGGCTGCCATGTATTCTGCCTCTGTAGTTGATAATGCCACTACAGATTGTTTCTTACTCATCCAACTGATTGCACCTCCAAATAGGTTAAACACATACCCACTTGTAGATCTTCTCTGATCCATGTCTCCAACCTAGTCTGCATCAACAAAGCCGCGGATATCCAAAACTCTGTCCAATCCTGGTCTTTCTTGGTAGCCCAAACCATAATCACTAGTGCCACGTAAATACCTGAAAACCTGCTTCACTATTGTCCAATGCTCCTTCCCTGGTTTTGACATAAACCTGCTCAATACTCCCACTGCATGTGCAATGTCTGGTCTAGTACAGACCATTGCGTACAACAGGCTACTGACTGTACTTGCATATGGAACACGGGACATATCCTCTTCTTCTTCTTGTGTCTTGAGACACTGTTCAACAGATGACTTTACACCTACAGGAATAGGAACCTTCACCAATTTACTATCCTACATATTAAACCTCTCCAATATTGTCTCGACATACTTCCTCTGGTTTAACCAGAGCTTCCTCTTTGCCCGATATTTTTAATTTCCCTGCCTAAAATATAGTTTGCAGCACCAAGATCTTTCATGTCGAATTTGGAGGACAATTGGGTCTTCAAATCCTCGATAATTTCTTTGTCATTTCCAACCAACAACAATCATCCACATACAAGACCAGATAAATAACACGGTCACCAATTAATTTAAAATACACACAGTGATATGCTTTGCTTCTAGTGAAGCCAAGTCCCCGTATAAATGTATCAAATTTTTGATACCACATCATTGGTGACTGTTTTAACCCATACAGAGACTTCTTTAACTTGCATACCAGTTCTTTCTTACCCTTCACCACAAAGCCTTCAGGTTGCTTCATGTAGAATTCCTGTTCCAAATCCCCGTGAAGAAATGTTGTCTTCACATCCATCTGTTCTAACTCAAAATCAAAAGCAGCAGCAACAACAGATAAAAATAATCTAATAGAAGTTACCTTGGCAACAGGAAAAAAATATCACCAAAATCAATTCCCGGCACTTGGGAATAACCTTTTGCTACCAACCGAGCTTTGTATTTCTCCACCTTCCCTTCTGCATTTGTCTTCTTCTTGAACACCCATTTGCTGCCAATGGGTTTCCTTCCACCCGGCAACTCCACCAGATCCCAAGCCTCATTTTTGTGCAAAGATGCCATTTCATCAACCATGGCCTCTTTCCAGAGTTTTCCATCCTCTGAATCCACTGCTTCTTCACAGTTCTGGGATCATCATCAGTAACAGACAAAGCAAAGTTTGAACGGAAAGCAGATGGACTATAGCTTTCTGGCTGCCTTCTTTCTCGAGCTGATCTTCTCACAGCCGGAGTTTGTGGCTCTTCATCTTCTGATTCCTCCT
>APFE030760451.1:0-13132 GCA_000404065.3 Pinus taeda | reverse complement strand
TTGTATTTCTCCACCTTTCCTTCTGTATTTGTCTTCTTTTTGAACACCCATTTGCTACCAATGGGTTTCCTTCCAGCCAGCAACTCCACCAGATCCCAAGCGTCATTTTTGTGCAAAGATGCCATTTCATCAACCATGGCCTCTTTCTAGAGTTTTCCATCCTCTGAATCTACTGCTTCCTTCACAATTCTGGGATCATCATCAGTAATATATAAAGTAAAATTTGAATAGAAAGTAGATGGACTATATCTTTCTGGCTTCCTTCTTTCTCGAAATGATCTTCTTACACCTAGAGTTTGTGGCTCTTCATCTTCTGATTCCTCCTTTAGCTCAAACTCTATCTTCTCGGGTTCCTTTGATTGGACTTCATGTTTAATAACATCTTTCACCTCTCTGAACACCACATCTCGATTGTACACAACCTTCCTTGTTACTGGGTTCCAAAGCTTATAACCATTTAAACCATCCTTATACCCAATAAAGATTCACTTTTCAGATTTACTACCCAACTTGGTTCATTTCTCCTTTGGAACATGTACATATGAATCACATATAAATACCCTCAGATGTGAAAGAGACGGTTTCTTACCAGTCCATACCTCTTGTGGAGTCTTATCCTCCAACGTTAATGAAGGTGATCTATTGACTAGGTAACATGATGTCTACACCACCTCTGCCTAGAATTCTTGTCTTAACCCGACACCACTGAGCATGCTTCTTGCCCTTTCCATCAACGTCTTGTTCATTCTTTCTGCAACTCTATTTTGCTGAGGTGTATATCGAGTAGTCTTCTGTCGTGCTATACCATACTTCTTACAGAATTCTTCAAATTCCTTACTACAAAACTCCCCACTGTTATCTGTCCTCATCACCTTTATCCTCTTCTCTGTCTGGTTTTCCACCAAAGCCTTAGATTCTTTAAAAGTGTCAAATACTTCAGATTTCAGATTTCTTCTTAAGGAAATATATCCATGTATTCCTTGAGAAGTCATCTATAAATGATACATAGTACACAAACATACCCAGTGATGGAACCTTCACAGGTCCAAACACATCACTATGCACAAGTTCTAATATTTGTTTCTCCCTCTTACCACTAGAGGGGAAGCTCACTCGATTTTGTTTCCCATATACACAATTTTCACAGAAATCAAAATCTAGAGAGCTATTACTCATACCTTCTACCATACCTTTACCATGAAGTATTCGAAGGCCCTTCTCTCTAATATGTCCAAGCCTTTGATGCCATAGCATGGTCTTTTCTCCAGAGACCACTAGATTTTCTGGTCCACTTTCAGGCACCACAGAATTATTGCACCCATCAACAACAGTGCTACCTTGCAGTTTGTACAAAGTTCCAATCCAAACTCCCTGCATCAATACCAGTGCTCCCTGAACCATCTTGCAGTTATCCTTCTCAAAAATTGTTTTTACACCTGAATCATCTAGATTTCTTACAGAAATCAGATTTCTGACTAATGCAGGAATATGTAGAACACCCGGAAGTGTTCTAACTCTTCCACCTTGCAACTTCAACATTACTTTTCCGTGACCAACAATTCTAGCCTTCCTGTCATCCCCTAAGAAGATATCACCACCATCATATTTCTCATACTCACAGAACCACTCTTTATGGGGAGTGAAGTGAAAGGATGCACTTGATTCAATCAACCATGCTTCATGATCTACATGTGTACTTGAAGAAGCCAAGTACACATCCCCACCTTCATCTGAGGTGGTTTTCGCCTCTGCAGAAGGAGCATCATTGGTGGGCCCCAGTGTTGTAGCAATAATGCTGCAACTCTTGAGACTCCTTTCTTTACTTTTATCAACCCATTAGTTTGTAACAAACTTGGAAGGAACGGTGCTATATGCACAAGTACTAGCTCTTGCCTCAGGTTGTCACTGGATCAGCTGGCACAAGTCCGCTAGGAGCTTAAGCCAACTTCTATGAGCTCTTAGAAGAATCTTTTAACTGCGATGGATGAAAGCTAACTCAAAGGAAGCTAATCTACTTGCAGAAAGAAGCAGAAAGTTGAAAGGAAATGCAAACCCTAGTTCTACCGACTAATCCTACCGGTGCAAGAAAAGAGATGAAAGTGGTGGACATAGATGCCATTGACTTATTGGAAAGGTAAAATGCATGTGACTAAGCTACTTCTGAAGAGAAATATGAAAAAAACATCATTTTGCATTTTTGAGTAATTTCACATAATTGTTATGCATGTGCTTTGACTATTTATTTCTGTGCAAAGGTTGATTGGCGAATGGAAATGCTTGCAGGAGGTTGGGAAGGTGAGAAGAGGGCCTAAGGGGTCCCTAACACCCTTCCAGAGAGTTTTATAGTGATCGGATCTCAAGAAATTGCTTTCTTGAGCTTCTATAGGAAGTCTGTAGGGGTTTTACAGGATGTTCTGTAGCTTCTGCACGATGTTCCGAAAGGGAATTTTGGAGGGTTGATGGTGGAAGAAAGGTGAAGAAGTGGGTATGGAAATGATATAAGGGTGTGAGGAGGTCTAGGACTTGGTGAATGAGGATGAGGAGTGGTTAAGGCGATCGGATTTGGTTCAAGGATGGAGGGAACAAGGTTGCACAAAGATATAGGAATTAGGTCAAATTGGAAAAGGGGTGGCAAATGAAAGGGAGGAATCTTGGATTAGGGGTTAGAGCAGGTTGTATGATGGAGGAAGGGTAGGCAGGGATGGATTATAGGTGATTTTCACACAATCTCTCAAAACTAATCAAAGAAAGACTAAAAAATCAAAGATCTATCTACTGTGACCTAATCTGACCTAGAAACCAGAATCATGATGAACAACAAATTGTGAACAATAAATCATGCAAGACAATTATGGAAACCTAAGCAAGAACAGATCTAAATATGAAACCATAACTAGTATCAACTTTTCCATCTAAAAATCCAACACTTGCAATTGCATTGAAAAGCAAAACAATGTTTTTGTGGCAGCAAGTATGCCTTGGTCTCAGCTCATGGTCCCAAGGAGGGAGAGATAAGATCAATGAATGCTTGGTGGCCTTTTTGCAGGTCTTTTCCTTTATCAATCTATCAAATCAACTTGAAGCATGAAAAGCTATTTCAATCATCAAAAACAATCTAAGTAACAAAGCAATATCTTAATCTAGATAACATAAATTATTCTGTGAATGTAGCAAAGACACATAAAAGTGCACAAAGGAAGTACTGGCACTTGGGTTGGGCCCAACCCCAAGAGCTATAGCCTCCTAAGGAAGATCAAAGCTAGTGCAAAGTTGGATTCATCTTTATTTATCAAGAAATAATATTTACATCCCAAAAACTATTTACAAGAAAAAGCTTGAAAATGTGCTGAAATGTAGAGCTAACCTACTGTCTAAAATCTAACTAACATTTGACTAACTGCTGCCTAAAAAATTACTAACTGACTAACAAATGACTAACTGAAATGAGGCCCTAAGCCTTCTTATTTATACAAATTGAGGACCCCAATAGTCCTCCTAAACTTTAGGGACTCGGCTACTGAAACTTGCAGTTAACAACAGTCCTACTTGACTTGCTTGGCTACCCCTTGTGCTCTGAGTTTTTGATGGAGAATTCGAGGTAAGGGCTCATAAATGAAGGGGAAACCTTCCTACAAATCCTCTCCCTTATTCTTCCATGAATTTGGCTGCCAAATGCTCATTAAACCTTTGATTTTTGTTTCAAAATTGACCAAAAAACTGCATAAAGCACACATTAGACTGTAGAATTTAGGCTTCTGTGGTCCATGTCAAATTTATGAGAGATTCTTCAGCGTAAATCACATAAAATTTTATGGCACACATTAGACTTTTTGGCATAATAAATAACCCAATTCACTCTATTAGCATAAATATAATAAAAAAACATGCAATAAACTAATGAGAATGGTGGATTAAGTCGAATTAAGAGGCTAAATGAGCCCATATAATTACCCATTTCTGGGGCTCATCATCACCCCCTAATAAAGGTGTTGCTCATCCTCTGAGCAACTAATCTATCTCTTCATCTTTGATGGCCCTGGTGGCCTCCTTATCATCTCAAGCTTCTGATGTGGTCTACTCATGTGTGCCATAAAATTTTTCCTTCTTGTCCATGTCCTTCCACTGTTCCTCCTATTCTGCTGTTTGAATTCTTATGCTTTTCTTGGCCTTAAAATACATGGAGGTTTGCCTTTTTCTCTTTCCTTTTTGTATTGCAGGTGTGCTTAAAGCAGTAAGCACAACTGCTGCCTCCCTTGCCAATATCTCAGGTGATTTCTCCTTTTGCTGTTCTTTTTCCTTGCTTCCTATAGAAATCTCTATGTCAACTGTTTCTGTGTGTGTTGCTGAGGTCTCAAGGTATGTCTTTTCCTTTTGTTTTTGTGTGCCTGCTTTGGCTGTGGCAGCCTTCATTTGGGCTTTTTCAACCTTCTCTGTCCTACTCTGCATCCTCTTTTCCCTTGGCTGCTATTTCTCTGCTGTTTCCTGACCTATTAGGGGACCTTCCTTTAGTTGCTACTCTTTAGAAATATTTGTTATGTCTGCCCTTTGAGTTTCCTGTTGCTTTAACTGCTTTTTCACCAGCGCATTTTCCTCCTGTAGCTGGGATTTTTTTAATGCTTCTAGTGTGTCTCACCATGGCCAACTCTCCTCTTAATTCCTTTAGCTTGTCCTTCATGTGGTGTTGAGTGTTTTTTTTTTTTAAACAAAATGCTCAGGTGAGAAAACAGGTAGAACTGAAAACAGAGGGATAGCTAAATTTTCGTCTTTTTCTAAAACCAATTAAGGAATTTCCCATGTGCCTCTTTACAACATCAAATTGCAACATTTCCCTTTGTTTTAAACTGCTTTTATCCTGAATTTGACTCTCTGCTTTTGAAAAGATTTTTTTTCTTTGACACAATAGTGGACACAAGTTCTTTTAAGAGAGTAGGCAGATATGAAAATTCATTTTTTTTTTCACACAGGCCGGTTTCTATGGTTGCATGTATTTTCTTTAGAGTATAATTTGAGAAAGAAGGAGACAGATGTGAAGTGCAAAGAAGAAAACAAAGAACTGTGTAGAACTCAGGGAAAATATGCAGGCAGACTTTTAAACTTCACTACACAGGAAGACTTTTCCTTTGATTTTCCAATCTGATGCCTTTCAATTTACCACCTTACACAAACATACCATGCATAGAGGAGTTTTTTAGAGCCTACCTCGTTTTGAAAATCCCAGGTTTTCTTTCTGCAGGGCTGTTTTCTGCCTTTCCTATAGAAGGCTCTCGTTTCCTGTAAAACCAAACCGTGCTTCCTGTAGAGCCCAATAAGCAGGAGGGTTTTGAAAAAATGACTGAGAAAGACTGGTTCGCTACTATGGAGGTGGTATGGAGCTTGTTGCAGCTGATGATAAAATGGAAACAATGGTGGTGAGAGTATTTCAAAGATGATTTCGATTGGCTGTTTATGGAGACTTTTGTTGATGGAGGGTGAGCTGGCCAAGTGCACGTTGGCCCCATGCAAACTGTTGGTCCCCACTGCAGTGTTATTATGAATTGTATTTTCTCTGCATGTAATCACTTCCATCAATTACGTTGGAGTTTAAACAACCACTACCTGTTTTCAGTTTTCTTCTTGAGATGGCTGAGCACACGTGTCGCTTTCACCCATTGAGCGCTGTTTGAACTCGATGAGGGTGGCCAGTTAGCTGGCCACCGATCTTGTTTAATCACAACCATCTCATTGTTCATGCATCTCTTAAATTACATTCATGCAATAGAGGAGTGGGTTTAGTCATGTACCTGGAAGTCGAATGTTGTTGCTTGGTTCTTTTTGCTGTTGCATGCTCATATTCCATTGCTGCATGCCTAGATCCCTGATGCTATATGATTTTTGCTATCTGATGTGTGGCTATTGTTCTTGTGCAGGTATCCTCTGGATGGATCTAAGCTACAGAAGTCTGTTTCATCCTTTAGATTTGCACCCTCATGCTACTAATGCTGGATTTTTGCAGGACAATGACTTGTTTTATCCATAGCTCCCAAACAATAGATCAGATTGACTTGAAACTTTCTGAGTATGTTTCTATCATCATTATACACCTCTCATAGAAAAATTGTGGTTAATGGATGCACAGATTTCGAGCTGAAAATGGCTGAAGGTGACATAGGTCCATTTCTCAGAAACTGTGCACTGGAATTAGCTGAAACTGCTTGGGCAGGGTACTACCACCTATATGCATCTCCCCATGAAACAGGTTTTGAAATGGATGCATGGATAAGGAGAAAATGCAAAAATGGCTGAAGGTGATTGAGGTTTATTTCTTGGAAACCGTGCACTGGAATTGACTGAAATTGCTCAGGCATGTTTCCATCATCCCTATACAACTCTCCACAAAATAGTTTTTTAAATGGATGCACGGTTTTCAAATTAGGGAAAAAACAAATTTCTGCTGTATGTATTTTTGGTTCGAAGCATTCTGCAGTTTTTTGGACAGTAAGAAAAATGAGCTTGGGGTTTGATGCAGGCATGGAAATGATGGAAGAGGGGTTTGAACACTGTAGGGGGATTTATGAACCCTTTATGAAGCTTCCCTATTCCTCAAACTGCTTTTGAAGTCCATTTCTAGCTCTCTGTAATTTCTACAGTTACTTCCTGTAGAAAACACAATTTTCATAAAAGAAGCACAATGAGGTGGAAAAAATGATGGAGAAGGGTGAGGGATGGAAATAGGGATGTTTACAGGCCTCATGGACAGATTTCCAACCTTCAAGTCCTCTTCAGAGATCAATTTTGGCTTGTTTGTAGGCTTCTTGTAGAAGACACAAAACTTCCTGTAGAAGGTGAAATCTCAGTCTGAATGGGACCAAATCTTGGGAAAGGGTGGTGGTCATGGAGGAATGGATTGTGAGGGATGCTGGCAGCTTGGTGCTGACCTCTATCCTTGTTTTGTGCCATCCTCCTAACCTGCAATGTTATTCCTGCAACCTGCAATTATTCAATAGAAATTAGGTTTATTTTTCGATTTTCTCTTTTTTTTTTTGAAAACAACTAGGGCGCCTCCTGGAGGTTTTCACTCTAATTGCCTACCCTGGGCGCCTCCAAGGGAGGTTTTCACCCAAGGATCTTATTCTCTTTTTCCTTTCTCTTCTTTCCAACCCATTGATCGCCTCATGGAGGTTTTCAATCAATGAGCTAATTTGAGGCGCCTCTGAGGAGGTTTTCACCTTAGATTTTTATTTTCCTCTTATTTTCATTTTTTTTTTCTACCCTACCCTACTTAAAAAACAAAATCACTTTCAAGTATAAGAATACTTCCAATACAGCCATGTGCACATCGAGATGTGAGACAAAATGATGTGGAGGCTTGAAATGCATGCTTTGATAGGTATCCGGATTCAGAGACCAAATGATTTGACTTTGAAGGGATCAAACATACCTGAGGAAATGAGTATTGCTGCAACTTAGTGATTGTCTGGAACCATATCTCAATATAGCTCTGATATCCTTGGTCCTTTTGCTGATCTGGATCATTCTGCATGTCACCTTCTATCATGACCTTCACATGTTCCTCTTTTTGTTGATTTTTCTCTTGAATCCATGGAGGATTTGATGGTAACCATGAGAGAGCTCTCTCGATCTCTGATTCTGATGTCTTCTCTTCATCAAGTGCAGCCCATGGTCCTTTGATCTTCTCTTTTGCATCTTCTTCTGTTGGATGTGGTCCTTCAATGATATCAATATAATCTCTTTCTTGCAATACTCTTCCTGAGCTATGGTGAATATCATTGAGCTCAAAAGGAGTTGTTTGGACATGTTGTGCCTCAACATTTTAACTAGGTTGAGCTACTCCAATGTGTGGGTTTGGAAATGGTGGTTTGGCTAGTTGAGTAGGGGTGTATATTTGAGATGGATGTGGATGGGGTTGTGGTTGGGCAGGTGATTTCTCACTATATACTTGCTGAGCCTGCCTATTATTTGGGTTCGAGTTTGGTTGGGTAGGCATTTGGGGTTGCCTTGGTGGAGCAGGAGGTGATGGTTGTGGATGAGTAGGTGGTGGAGGAAAAGAAGCGGGAGGAGTGTTGTACTGGAGCCACCACCCTTGATGAGGTGCATTCCACTGAGGCTGTGGCTAAGCGTAGGGGTGAAATGGATGAGCAGCTGGTTGGGCATAATATGGAGATGTGAAGGACCAAGGAGGAGGTGTGGACTAGGAAGGATGAGCAGGGGGATCCCAAAAAGGCATGAAAGTGGCTTGATAGGGGTCGTAATAGGTCTGGGATGTCCCTTGCATTCGTTGTTGGTAAGGTATGGGTCCATGTGGCCTCCTTTGGTTCATATAATAGAGTGTTTCAGTGCCTCCTTTGGCCCTCTGATATGCAGCTTTAATTCCGAGCAAGGAAGGGCACTGGTTTGTAGGATGGTCTCTTTCATAAACAAAACACACTTCTATAGAGTGCAATGGACATTCGTTCCTAGGATGCTTTCTAGTTCACCTGGGACAAAAGATGGCCAAAGCCCTCTCAGCTTCCTCTTGCTTCCTCTGGATTCGCAAGGTATCTAGTTGCATGGCAAGAAACTGCCTCACCTCGCTCTTGAAATCTTCCATCTGATTTGCAAATTCATTTTTGGATAAGGTACTGCTCCCAACATTTCTGTTTGTAGCCATTTGCTCCAGAGGAATGTTTTCTTCTTCTTATCCCCTAGAGGTTCTTCAAATATGTCTTGCTGTCCACCTAGGGGTTCTTCTTAATCATAGCCATTGAAGAAGAGAGAAGGTTGGCTGTGTGAAGCAGTGGGGGTGTTGTGTAAACATTTTTCTGAATTATCTCTACTCCTACAAGGCATGAAAGGAAATTTTTTTGGTTGATTTTCATTTTTTTTTCTGCTTGTACCTACAAAACTGAAATAGATTGAACAACAACTAACTAAAATCTATCTTGCTGAAATGAAAATGCAGAATGCAAATGAAAGCAGGAAAGGACTAATCTATTTTGCTGAAATGAAATTGCAGGAATGAAATGCTAAGCTACGCTTGCAAAATTGAAATGCTAGTCTAGGAAAGCAGGAAATGTCTAATCTATTTTTGTGGAAATGAAATTGCAGAATGGAAATAAAACAACTAATCTACTCTTGCAGAAATAAACTACTTAGCAGAAGGTTACAGTAGAAAATAGAAGAAAAGCAGCAATCACCAATACTCTGACGCTTTCCTGGCAATGGCGCCAAAAATATGGTGGGCCCCAGTTTTGTAGCAATAATGTTGCAACTCCTGAGACTCCCTTCTTTACTTTTATCAACTCGGTAGTTCGTAACAAACTTGGAAGCGACGCTGCTATATGCACAAGTACTAGCTCTTGCCGCAGGCTGTCACTGGATCAGCTGGCACAAGTCCACTAGGAGCTTAAGCCAACTTCTATGAGCTCTTAGAAGAAGCTTCTAATTGTGATGGATGAAAGCTAACTCAAAGGAGGCTAATCTACTTGTAGAAAGAAGCAGAAATCTGAAAGGAAATGCAAACCCTAGCAAACCCTAGTTCTACCGACTAATCCTACTGGTGCAAGAAAAGAGATGAAAGAGGTGGACCTGGATGCCATTGACTTATTGGAAAGGTAAAATGCATATTACTAAGCTACTTCTGAAGAGAAATATGAAAAAAACATCTTTTTGCATTTTTGAGTAATTTCGCAGAATTGTTATGCATGTGCTTTGACTATTTTTTTCTGTGCAGAGGTTGATTGGCGAAAGGAAATGCTTGCAGGAGGTTGGGAAGGTGAGAAGAGGGCCTAAGGGGTCCCTAGCACCCTTCTAGAGAGTTTCACAGTGATCGGATCTTAAGAAATCACTTTCGTGAGCTTCTACAGGAAGTTTGCAGGGGTTCTACAAGATGTTCTGTAGCTTCTACAAGGTGTTCTACAGGATGTTTCGAAAGGGAATTTTGGAGGGTTGATGGTGGAAGAAAGGTGAAGAAGTGGGTATGGAGGTGAGCTAAGGGTGTGAGGAGGTCTAGGACTTGGTGAATGAGGATGAGGAGTGGTTAAGGCGATCAGATTTGGTTCAAGGATGGAGGGAGCAATGTTGCACAAAGATATGGGAATTAGGTCAAATTGGAAAAGGGGTGGCAAATGAAAGGGAGGAATCTTGGATTATGGGTTAAATTAGGTTGTATGATGGAGGAAGGGTAGGCAGGGATGGATTACAGGTGATCTGCACATAATCTCTCAAAACTAATCAAAGAAAGACTAAAAAATCAGAGATCTATCTACTGTGACCTAATCTGACCTAGAAACCAGAATCATGATGAACAACAAGTTGTGAACAGTAAATCATGCAAGACAATTATGGAAACCTCAGCAAGAACAAATCTAAATATGCAAGCATAACTGGTATCAACTTTTCCATTTAAAAATCCAACACTTGCAATTGCATTGAAAAGCAAAACAATGTTTTTGTGGCAGCAAGTATGCCTTGGTCTCAGCTCATGGTCCCAAGGAGGGAGAGATGAGATCAAGGATTGCTTGGTGGCCTTTTTGCATGTTTTTCCTTTACCAATCTATAAGATCAACCTGAAGCATGAAAAGCTATTTCAATCATAAAAAAAAATCTAAGTAACAAAGCAAGATCTTAATCTAGATAACATAAATTATTCTATGAATGTAGCAAAGACACATAAAAGTGCACAAAGGAAGTATTGACACTTGGGTTGGGTCCAACCCCAAGAGCTACAGCCTCCTAAGGAAGATCAGAGCTGGTGCAAAGCTGGATTCATCTTTATTGATCAAGAAATAATAGTTACATCCCAAAAACTATCTATAAGAAAAAGCTTGAAAATGTGCTGAAATGCAAAGCTAACCTACTGACTAAAATCTAACTAACATATGACTAACTCTTGCCTAAAATATGGCTAACTGACTAACAAATGACTAACTGAAATGAGGCCCTAAGCCTTCTTATTTATACAAATTGAGGACCCCAACAATCCTCCTAAACTTTAGGGACTCGGCTGCCAAAACTTGCAGTTAATAGTAGTCCTACTTGACTTGCTTCGCTGCCCCTTGTGCTCCGAATTTTTGATGGAGAATTTGAGGTAAGGGCTCATAAATGAAGGGGACACCTTCCTACAAATCCTCTCCCTTGTTCTTCCACGAATTTGGCTGCCAAGTGCTCATTAAACTTTTAATTTTTGTCTCAAAATTGACCAAAAAACTACATAAAGCACACATTAGACTTTTTGGCATAATGACTAACCCAATTCACTCTATTAGAATAAATATAATAAAAAACATGCAATAAACTAATGAGAGTGGTGGATTAAGTCGAATTAGGAGGCTAAATGAGCGCATATAATTACCCATTTCTGGGGCTCATCAATCATGATATCCATTTCCTTTGTGAGAAGCTTTAGATTTACATTCCCTTTTGTAGTGCCATTCCTTTCCACATTTCCAGCACACCACCTTTACAGGTTTTCTTGGAGATTTAGATCTCCCTCTATATTTAGATCTCCCACTCAATGACTTATTTTTGTTTTTGTTTTGGGACCGTCCTCGTACATACAAGGCATCACCATTTTGGCTCTCCATATTTTTCCGTCTCATCTCCCCCGTCAGCAAGGATGAGACTATTTCATCAAAGTACAAAGCAGTTGCATTGCTACCTATTACAATAACCAAACTATCCCACGAATCTGGTAGAGAACACAACAAACTAATGCAATAATCTTCATCTAAAATTTTGATTTCAATAGACGATAAATGACTTACCATAGTATTAAACAAATTCAGATGCTCTATGACCGAGTCTCCATATTTCATCCTTAGGTTATATAGCTTTCTCCATAGGAACAGTTTATTCACCAGAGACTTAGATTGGTACAAAGTCCCTAACTTCTCCCACACAGCCTTCGCCGTAGCTTCCCTTGATACATTCACCAATACTGAATCTGAGATACACAATCGTATTGTGCTCTTTGCCTTCCGATCCAACTTCTTCCATTCTTAATCTAACACTCCCATTGGTTTAGTACCCAGATCTACCGTGATCCACTCATCTTTATCCACCAACAAATCCTCCATCTTGAGTTTCCACAATTCAAAACTCTGACCATTAAATTTCTCGATCTCTATCATTCCACTGCTTGCCATCTTCTTTCACCACCAGAATCGATCTCGTAGATCTCCCACTGAACAGGGTCTACCACAGGGTCGAGTGAAACCCCTTAGCAACAAAGGCATCCCCTTGAAGCCAAAACAACTCTGATACCAAATGTAGGTTTTAACCCCGTACAGAAATTACCTGCATACGAATTCTAAAACATAGAAAATAAACAAAGCGAGAGCATAATACATAAAACACATATACATAGAGATTTCCCCTGGATCCCAAAACTAGGACTACCATCTTGATTTTTCATTATGTTCCTGTCAATGTTACAATACATATTTATACATGCCGAAGCATCCAATACCATGGACCGAAAACCATCGTGTCCAAAACCATGGACTAAAAACCATTGCATCCAAAACCATGGACCGAAAACCATACACAAAACCATAGGTAGGTCCATCCAACCTAATATAGGGTCCAAATTTTTTTTCCCATGTTGGCTGTGGAGCATGATTATCTTCTGTATTCGAAGGTATTGCCACATTGGACCCCAGTTCAAAATGGGGGCGGCAACACCGCCCGTAAAATATTCGCTGCGGGGGGGTCCAGTGGGGGTGACTGCGACCTTTGGGGAGCCCCCCCCTGGCGGGGGGTTTCGGGAGCAGCGCCCCCGAAGCTAAAAACAGCTGTAAAATTGCCTTGTAAAAGTATAGTAATTTCTAGTCAATCTAGGCTGTTCATTAGGTGGATGATTTGACGGTAGAAATTATGTTTAGTTTAGGGTTTTTTACCCTAGAAGGCAACCCCTCTCTTTGTATGAGGGCATTGTATTGAGGTTGTGTAATAGGTGTGTATTCTCTGAGCGAGAAGTAGAGAGGTGAGACTGTGAGAGAAAACATATGATATTACAGCGGATCTGATGTAGGTTGCCTCTTTTCATTTTGCTGGATAATAGAAAGGAAGGACTGGATGTTCGAGGTGGACGTAGCCCAAACTGGGTGAACCACGTATATCTGTGTCTCTCTTGTTTTATGTGTTTTCTGTGTTT
>APFE030760449.1:0-13160 GCA_000404065.3 Pinus taeda | reverse complement strand
TAACAAAGCCACTCTTCATTGGGTTGGAGTAAAAGCTTTTCACCACCTATCATTTAATATGGCTTCAACCCATAATGTATGGCATTATGTCGTAATAAAGCTTTTCCAATGAACTTTTCAATACGTTGGTTTGGTTTTTGAATATAACGTTGTTTTTCTCTTTACTATTTCCATATGAATTTTGTTTTATATGTTTATTAGTAAACTTAATTTTTTTAATAGCCAATCTATATTTAAATGACTTGAGTTTATAATGGTTATTTTTTTTTTTTTATTTTTTTATTTTTATTTTTTTTTTTTTATTTTTTATTTTTATTTTTTTTGTGCAGGTTTAAGAAGCCAATGAAAGAGCACCACATGTCGATGGATGATGGGCTGCCATGTAAGCCCTGGGTTTCATCTGCTGAATGGGATGCCATGTGGCATGTTGTGGGTCATGCTTCTTCCCTGTCTTATATAACTTTAAAGAGCTCTATCTCTCTCATACAAACTCGGATTTGAGTGTCATTCGAACTCTTGGAATCATGGTGGTGATCACTTCGATCTGGTACTAGTTCAAGAGAAATACAACCACTTTGAAGTTTGACCATTTTTGAGTGTTCTTGGACTTATACATGTGCCTAGAGCCACTTAGGTCAATGTTCCTAGGCTCTATATTGTAGCATTGCAAATATGACTCTTGCACCCCAATAAGAGGTTAGGGTAACTATCCCATCCATATCTTCATGATTGACTCGCATCCTTATCATCTGATATCCAACAGAGAGAATATCCCTTTGATCTACTTAGTTTTCTTACTTGTCTCTTAGATTTTATATGCGTGTGTTGTTTGGTTGGGTCTAGTTGGTATATATTTTATTGTGAGCATGGTTGAGTTTAGTATATGTCATTATTTTCATCTCGAGGGCCTTCCACCTAAGGAGAAGGGTCCACTTATTCCTAGAGATAGGATTAACCCCCATACTTACTTAAACTTACTTACCTCAAACAACCACTATTGTTAGTTCTTAGATGGTTGAACTCATAGTTCATGAAGTGGTTGATGAAATAGCACCACCTTCGTCTTATTCCCTTGAAAGCATATTCCATCGCCCATATTCCTAGATGAGGGTGTATATTTCACCCAATATTTTTAGTAAGGTTATCTTTGGAAATAATATATTATGGTTATTGCACAACAAATCGCATAACCTAGCGTATCCACACCTAGTGTCCCTAGAAATGCCTATGAGGAAAATTTGGTACCTTCTCCCACTATTATAAGTCATATCTCCTCCATGACTACTCAAACATTCTCTTATTGGTAAACAAATATAATATCAATATTTCCACCATTTGGCACATCTAGCATAGGTGACTCAACATCATCAAATGTGGTCCCTTTTTTCACATTTAAGGGCATCTTTAATCCCACTATGAGTACTATACCCATGTCCATTGTGGTAGGTTTCGACCCTATGTATACATCTTAATTTTTAGGTCCATCCCTTGTCCTTAGTATCTATATTGATAGTTCATTCATAATCAATGTTGGGATCCCTTTTGGTTGGAATTCTAACACTATGTCCATGCCATTTCCTACCATATTTGGGGGAAAATACATTGATCATAGGTTCAAAAATCGATGGGGAAGTCAATTTTTAGGGGGGGCATCAAGGGAATAATCAATTTCATTGGAATTTCTAAGCAATTGGGGTAAAATCCTAGGTAACATGATTTATCCTTCTAGTACCAACTTCATTGGTCAACCTTTTGGTATAATACGTTTTCCTCTCAGCACACTCTTTCATCTTAGATGTAAAAAGCCTTCTAGGATTGTCTCTGCTATTGGGTTTCCATCCCAACGGGGCAATAACCTTTATAATAAAACCATGGGTTTTGTAGCTAACCTATCTAGTAAACTAGCTTCTTTGTTAACACCTTCAACCTCTAAAAACCAAGCTATGGGAGGATCACAAAATCCATCTAGGATGTAGGGGACACAACCTCCTTCTTAGAATTCATTGAGCTCATCTTTCTTGGTGACACTTTCATTGCATAATATATTGAAGTTAATTAATGATCCCATCAAGAGAAAGTATGTTTGGCTTATAGTCTGACATAAATTTCCCATTCACATTCCCAAATATGATGAAAATTAAAAACTATGTGAAGATCCAATAGCTCACATAATGAATTATCATATATGGTTCTCATACAACTCATTCATGGATTATAGTATACATGTGTGAATTTTCCATAGGACTCTTACTAGAGGTGATACCAAATGGTACACCAAACTTGAAAGCATTTCTTATGATAACTTATCTTTAGCATAAGCATGTGTAAATCACTATCAATATTTTGTTAGGTACGAAATAGGAATGGAAATACTTACCAATTTCCATGAAGACACCTCCACTCATATATATGTTCATGTGCATGAATGGAGGAGAGGACAATGCTTTTTTTTAACCAAGTTCCTTAATGAGATAGTTTTCCAATGGTTCACCGAATCTCTATTGCCTATAATTATTGAATATGGAGTAAAGGTAGGAACCA
Source organism: Pinus taeda (assembly GCA_000404065.3). Lineage (NCBI taxonomy): Eukaryota > Viridiplantae > Streptophyta > Pinopsida > Pinales > Pinaceae > Pinus > Pinus taeda. Next base: position 10,619 of record APFE030760449.1, on the reverse strand, counting down.
AAACTAAGGAATAAGTGATTATGTGTGTCCATCAACTTGACTTGATTTATTATCAAGTCTGAAATCTCTATGATATTGTTCGTAATGTCATTTGATGATAAAATGGTGTTTTGAAATGCAAACAATGATCCCATGATGATGACATGGTGGGCTGCATATCCTCAACAAACATAGGCTAGTTAACCAGTTAGACTGGCCAATTAAGAATTTATTCTAATTCCTTAGATACTAATAATTTTATGCAAACTTCCATTTCTTTTGTCCGAAATATTTAAGGTGAATTATTACAATCCATGCCCTCGAATAATCCTTAGAAACATGTAGGTACAATGAAGAGGAGCAAGCTAAAAAGTCATTCTAACACTGAAAATGGGGCACCTTAGACCCATGACACCGTAAGGGTTGACAACAAAAAATATTATGAGAAAAAATAGGATTCATTGCAAGTTTTGTAGATATGACCATCTCTCTCATGAGTGTCCCTATGTTATAACCCTATTTTACACACTATGTCAGTGAGAGGAACCACATGTCAACCTCCTTTAGTTGCTAGCCTAAATATATCCATTCTCCTCCTTGTCTAAGCTCAATTATGAAACCATCACTTTTACAACCTTGGCATCTTATGTACCCATTTCTCCATGAGTGTGTGCATAATTTCACTTATTATATAACTTTGCTTCTTCCTGTGGGTGATGGAGGTGAAAAATCTAGAAGTGGTCCTTCCTAAGGAAATCAAATCAACATACCTTGTCATGAGTTGGTCATGGCTAATGTGGAAAATAGGGTTATAACACCTTGTATGGATGATATTAATCAATACTCCTTATAACACAACCCTTCTTGTCAACTTAATATTTTAACAATTTTTTTTTTTGGCTGAGCAATAACACATGGTTGTAAATACTCCTCGTCCTCCATGTAGGATATTTTTATGCTTGATAAACTAATCCATGTGGACACAAGATCACATAATTATAAAAATACTAATTATGGCCCTTCAACTTAGGACCCTTTGAAACTTGCCTAACCCAATGGACCCCTTCACATAGAAAATCCATTGTTTAGTGCAATGTTGTGTCCCCATAAAGGTGCACTTCAAAAGTTGGTACAAAACCCCAATTCAAGGGCTTCTCAAAATTTTAGTATTGTTGAGGATCTACCCCAAGATGCACCCACTACAATGTCTACTCTTGAATTTTTTCAAAGTTTCCCCATGCAGTTAAAATCACTTCTAACCACCATTGGTGGAGTAAACCCCTTACTCTTACATATCATGAATTTTGATCAAACATCATGGAAACCCCATCTTACCCACCACCTTACCTTTTAGATAATGGTACATGTGTTTGAAAACAAATCCATTGAAAAATCTTGAATGAAGGGGCATCAACATGCATAATTTCATCGATGTGTTGGAAAGCTCTTGGATCATCTACTTTTCCACCACAAACATCTACTTTGAAAGAATTTGATCAACACACCTTGAAACCCTAAGTCTTATTTCCTTCTTTTACATTACACAAATGAATCCATTACATTAATCCTTTGCTTCTTTGAAATATAATTTATCCTTATATTCAATTTTTGAATGTCCTCAATGTCTTCAATCATTGAACCCTTTTGTTTGAGATTTATCAATTGGCTAAAGAAGGTGTTTCTCTTTGTATCCTCATAATGTGCTATCATTTCCTCTGTGAAAATTGACCACGTAACAAGTGGTTTAAAAGAAAAAAGTCCTTTATACCATAAAAATTGATCTAGTTCTAAATACGAAGATGCAATACGTACCTTTTGTAACAGTGATACACCATGTAGATCAAAATATTTCACCATCTATAGTATCCAATTTACCGGATCCTTCTTATCAAACTTCCTCATCTCATGTTTTCTTGATTTTAGGAGCTCAATCTTGAAATGACTGTAACTTTGTACTTTCATATTTTTATGTTATGAAATTTTGGTCTGTATAGCCCGTCTGAGTCCTCTTTGTAACCCCACATGTTTGATCAAGATTGGATTCTCCAAGGAAGAGTTATACCAAACCTACCACAAAGATCTGATTATAGACTTGTTTAGTAGAGAGAACTTGTATGACGTGTCGCGGGTCACTAATTCACCATTAGGTTTTGAAAATAGTACACAAAAAACTATAGTCTGTCCGCTTTCTATAACTTCTTCTGAAATTTAAATGTGATTCTCAAAACAAAAGTTATGAAGATTTTCCTCAGGTCACTTGTTTGGAATGTAATTCGGGATTCTGCAAAAAATCCAACTTCCTCATATGATATCTCTACAAATATAGCGAGACAAGCTCTAATATTCCAACCCAAAGTTTAGAATGATTTTGGTCTAAATGGGTTCTTTTTTAGCTTATGAAACGTCGCAGAAAACAAGTTATAACAAAAATTCCACGAAGACCTATTTTAGATGAAATTCTAGAGCTTGGAAAAACCCTAACTTCCTTAGATCATATCTCCGAAAATATAGTGAGACAATATATGAAATTTAAACCCAAGGTTCAGTGCGATTTTGTATCAAATGGTTTTTTTTTTTTTCTTCTGAAACAAGAAAGCAAGTTATAGTGAAAATTCCACAATGGCCTATTTGGAGCAGTGAGACCCTAGAATCCAAAGCTCTGATAGCAAATGTTATGAAACCAACTCACAAAAAAATAGGAAAGATAGATCAACACCTTAGAAATAAGCCTCTTTAAGGGGGAAACCTCCTTTACATTCCACAAATGAATAATTCTTAGATGATACAAATGACAATACCTCCTTTCTATATATAGGAGTCTAAGGGGTCATAGTATAATCAGAGCCGACATAACAATAATAATGTATGGACACAATAATAACAATAGTGGGCTTCTATGGGGCACAATAATAACAATATGGGGACTACATGGGCACAACAATATAATAAGGGGGTCTTACTAATAAGAATAAGGGGTTACACTAGTAGTATAGGGGCCTAATAGATCCTTATTCCTCGATTTTGTGAGTCGTTGATCAATGAAGTTCCCATGAATTCCTTGACACAATAATGCCATCTATTGAAGTCATATTGAAAGCCATGATTATATTTGATCTATATTAGGATGAATCACATCATATTTCATAATTTTCCTTTGTTAATAAAATTTAAAAAATAACTTGAAACACCATGTTTTATCTCAAAATGTCAAATGGTCACAAGACCTCATCATGACACATGATGTGTTCTTTTAATGGAACATAGCTAGCATTTCTCAAACCATCCCTATCAATATTTCAATGAAATTTGGGGTCATGTAAAACATATTGAACTACACTCCTAATGATATCACTACTTACACCACTATATTCAAATAATTTTATGACATCTTCTTATTCCTATGAAGAAATTCCTAGAATCAATTCCTTGATTATTGGAAATGAAATCATTACATATGAAGGAGCCAATCTAGTCAAGCAAAGGCTCTAACCTATTTAAGGTAAAAGTTGAAAACCTAATTAAGGTATAATTTATATATAAAATTCCCTTGATGAAATGTGTTTCTAATGACATTGATGTCATTAATAAATAGGGAATTGTTTGTGTCTGCATCGATTATAGGGACTATAAAAAGATGTGTCCAAAGAAAATTGTGGAATGATCATATTCATTAATACTATTGTCAGCAATTGTGCTAGAAGCAATACCTTGTCCCTCATGGATGAATTTTCTAACTATAATAAGTTTCAAATAGAATTGGAAGACTAGCAAAATATGGATTCCATTGTCCTTGGGGTACCTCTGCATATAGGAAGATGCTATTTGGCCTAAAAAATACTGGTGCCACTTTCTAACGGGCCATCTCTTATTGTTTTCATGACATTAAATTATTTATGAAGGCATGATTCGATGGCCTTCCTACCCATTCCTAATTAAGGGCCAATCTTATAATGCAGTTTTATTCCATCTTTATGTTCTATCACTATTATAATATTTGTTTGATTCCTCACAAGTGCATTTTCTATGTGGGTGATTATTAGTATTCATTTTATCCAAGTGTGGAATCATTGTTGATCCCTTTTAGGTTAATACAGTCACTGATCTACCTCCTATAGGCACTATTAGTCAACATTCAAATTTGTGAGGAAAGGAAAACTTCTTACATCATTTCATTGAAAATTATGTTGAACTCACAAGCGGTTTTATGCATCTTCTTGAGAAAGATACACCATTTGTATGAGATGAATAAATAACAAAATTTCTTGATGCCTTGAAGAATGCTTTGATCTCACAGTCTCTAATTCAATGATAGGTTTTCATTATCGATGAAGATGAAGGGAAAAACATGCATGCCATCTACTACCTCAATAAAGGATTACTGGGGGTGGAACATTAATATACTTACATTGAAAAGTTAGCTTTAGATGCTATATTTTCCACTCAATGGTTACTACATTACATCCTCTTCTGTAGTACCATCATGACTACAAAATAAAACTCATGAAAATTTTTCTATGCCTATAAATTATTGGGGGCAAGTACTCAGAGTGAACTGTGATATTGCAAGAATTCAATTTGGAGTTTATCGCTACAAAATCTAAGGAATAATTGTATTTTATAGAGATGTTTTCTAATCTTCCTCTATTTTAGTGATAGAATTGTGAAAACCTATTCATTCCCTAATTAGTCCTTGTTTCTCATTAGCTTGAGCAACCTATGGTGTGAGGATATCTTACTCTATCTCTAGACTCAATGATTCTAGCTTGAGTTTTTTGATGATGATTTTCAATCCTTGAATATATTCTCTATCACCATAGGGTTGATATGGTGTTATTTTGATTCCTAACTCATCAAAAAATCCAGACATATCTTGAATGATTATCATGCATGAGCATGTGGTAGTCATGATTTTGGGTTAGCCCGTGCTCATAAAGTTATATGTGTTGGGTACTTTTGTTATTTAATCTTTAAATATTGTATGAATGTGGTAAAAAAATGTCATCCATGTTATATATTCATCCAAAAAATGTGCACTCATTCTTCTATGCTTCATTTTGTGGTTGTTGTTGGCTCCTTCTCTAAACAAGGTATTGATTTCATACAATGTAACACTACCTCAACAAATGATCATAACTACATCATTGTGTTTTTTTATTACTTCACCAACTTTTCTAAGGATATGCATACCTTCTCTAATTCTGATGAGAATATGACACTTTGTATTTAATTACATCATCATTACCTTTAATTACCATCACAATTGCATAATCCAACCCAGGAAACATTTTCTAACGATATATTTTTGGGGGCAAGTAGTCAAAGTAGATTGTTATCTTGAAAGAATTCAAATTGGAGTTTATGGGTACAAAATTGAAGAAAACATTGGATTTTATAAATATATGTCCTAACCTTACTATATTTTGGTTATAAAATTGTGGAAACCAATTCATTCCCTAATCAATCCTTGTTTTCATTAGTTTGACTAATCCATGGTATGGGGATATCTTACTCTATCTCTAGGGTTAATGACTCTAGCCTGAGTTGTCCCACAATTATTAATGGTGCACTTTACATTAATAAAAATAATACATCATATTTGAAGATACTCTCTATCACCATAGAGTTTATTTTTTGTTACGTTGATGCCTACCTCGTGAAAAATCCAAACACATCTTGAACGATTCCCATGCAAGAACATGTGGTAGTCATATTTTTGGGTTAGCCACTAAACATAAAATTTTATGCATTGGGTACTTTTATTCTTTAATATTTAAATATTGTATGAATCTGGTCCAAAAGTGTCATCCATGTTACATATTCATAAAAAAATGTGAACCCATTACGCTCCCCTTCATTATGTGGTTGTTGTTGGATCACTCACTAAATGAGGTCTTCATTTCATACAAAGTAACACTAACTCAAACAAATCATGATAATTACATCACTTTGGTTGTTGATTACTTCAGCAAATCTATTAAGCCTATGCATATCTTCTCTATTTATGATGCCACTATGGCATTTTTATCTTTAATTACATCATTATTAGGTTTAGTGTTACCAATTATATTTTGACAAACCATGGATCTCACTTCCATGACAAGTTGTTGAATGAACTGGTATCCAAGTTTGTGTTTTTACATGAAAACTCCACTCCCAACTACCATAAGGATAATAATCAAGTCAATGCCATCAATCAAATATTGAAAACCACGATTCAATGGATGATGGGGAGCCACAAGAATCATTGCCAACTAATTATATTTTGAGCACTTTGGGGTATTGAACCATAGCTAAAACTGACAGTGTATTTATATGTTTATTGTTTCAATGAAGGTTTAGGTTTGACCGTTCATTTTAATTTTCAAACTAGGATGGACATATTTATGAGTCCCACTATTCAATATACACAAGAGACAAGTCCCTCACACACTTTGAATGACCTAGGTAAAGAAATTCATGAGGATTTGTATTTGAATGGAAGGATCTATTTATGTATATTTCACTACTTGGCTACATGGCTACATGGTGCCTCAAGCAGCGAATTATCTTCTAAGGATGATTAGCACATTGTCACTTGGTGGACTTTGAACTTAAGTAATTCCGTGACATCCAATTTTGGAGCATCTACCCATCAGGCAGATTTAAAAATGCCCCAAACCACTAATATATGAAATCATAAAATCACGCAATTACTCTTGCATAAAATTGGAAAGAAATCAACTGCACATAAAATATGTGAAAAAAAAAATAACAATCTAAATATGCATACAAATAAAAAAATAAAGGAATTGACATAGAACCACACCTTGATCGGGCCCCTCTGCAAGGTCAGTCTATGCCTCAATGCTTCTAAACAATCAACACATGGCTGAAATTAAATCTCTAGATTCATCATTGATAACACAAAAAAATGTAATTATAGAAACTTGCACTCATAACTATATGTGTGTGTATATACATACACACACATATGTATATATTTGGTGCTAAAAAAAATAGATATCCATTCAGAGGACGAAACATAGACAAGAATAATAATGTACTAACATACGACAATATATTCCAGTAGTGTGACTAACATGAGATCTATCTATGGGTTCCAACGATTGCACACTCAGTGATGTACTAGTATAAATATAAGTAATAGCGCACTATAGATATAACTAATCCTGAGTTGTTAGTGCTTTATGAGAGCATAATAAATACCACATGCACTAAGAGGAAACTACCGAATATCTTATATTACCCTTCATTACTAGGATGGTCATGTGTTTATATAAGTAGGCTCACTAGCCCATGATACATGGTGCTAGTTTGCTCCTCTATCCAGTCCAATTGCCATCATGGAAATGATCCTTATGGTTGCAAGATAGATGAGGGCCCTTTTTATATTTGGTTGCAAAAACGTCTTCAAACTTCATCGAAAACCCTTGAATTTGATTAAAATAATGAACCCTTCGAAAGTTCTCGGCCGTTAGAAGAGATCCTTGATTCTTGATTAAAATGAAAGGGTCTTCATTATGATGATCACAATTTATTTCTTGATATTTGACCAAAATAGATGTCATTACAGAAAACCAACCTTAGAAATCAAGGGAATATTTATACACTATGATTAGTCCACCAATTATTATATGCATGCCAATGATAAGCATAAACATATGTATATATTCTTCGAGTCACATACACCTACATCTTAACACTCCAACAACCCTTACCTTTAACCAAAGAAAATAAATAAAGAAGAACTTAATCAAGTGCATGTGTGTATACACACACACGTACACATACATATTATAATACATACATATATATATATATATATAATAATATTGTGTGTTGTGTGGAGGATATATATAGTGATCAAAGGTTGAATAATGAGGGATAATTTGGGCAAAATAGGTGTTATAGTGAACAAAAATAATGCCAAATAAGTGACCCATCAAAAACCTTCAAATTTCCTATGGTGTGAAATTGATGTTACTAGTTGAATGAAAATTCCCATCTTTAAAACTAGCCACTAAAATCCTTCCTAATACTTCTACTGAGGAACAATGCCTCCTTTACTTGACCTAATAGATGAATAATGTTGTGATGCTACATTAGCCAAGAAGGCCCACAAGAGATGATTCAAATTCTAATAACACAAATCTATTTTCCATCGCATGTTTTCTATAGGTGACTTTGTCTTGGTCTACAATAAAGATCGTGATAAATTAAGTGCAGGTATGTTACAACCACTTTTTCATTACATAGTTAAAGATTTGTTGAAGAAGAGGGCCTACATGTTAGCAGAATGCAATGGAAATCCTCTCTTTGAACCCTACAATAGGCTATATATGAAGAAGTACCATGCCTATGTTGCTGGCCATTGTGTCCTACATATATGTATTTATTATATCATGTCATTTTATTTTCTACATTTATGGCATCTTTTAGTTCATTGCTTATCATGTTTGGTACTTGTTTGTTGATTTCCCACCATATTTGATCTATGTACGATATACCAATGGTGCCAATTGTATTTCTTGGATCATTTCGTCCATTGCTTGCATACTATATTTTACCATTGATGAAATTGTGAGTTCATTGGGAATATCTCTAGGCCATCCTACCAACAATGTTAGAAGGTACACTGTAGTCATTGAACTCTTCACCAAGGCCATAGTTCTAGGCATCTGCTAGTTGCCCATCAATCTAGACTCATATTTTTTTCTATCTTATCTAAATGGCATTTGCTATGTTATAAATTCTATATTACTTCCTTGTTATATGAGGGTATGTCTTCTTTAGTGTTCATTTGAATACATCATATATCAACATGTCCCTAGGATTTCTGGTATATTGGTCGATTCATTAGCTAAATACATGTTATACTGACATTTTTCACATTAAAAGAAATAAAAGCAAACAAGAGTGCATATACATAAACACATGGGAATATTGTATAAATCATTTTAAAGAACCATAAGTTATAGCTGAAAAACATGTGTGTAGATATAGAAAATATAAGTTTGCATACACCATCATAAACATATAAATTTGGTATAGTGTCAAAATGGGCCATGTAGGCCCAAGTGCGTAGGTTGGTAACTAAACAATAATTTACAAAATTTAGTTGAAATGATTAAAACAATACTAGAAGGCTAAAATATTTATCCTCATCCAAGTGGTAGTGAGCTTGATAACAAACAACCATATTGGCCACATAGAAAAGAAGATGATCCATTTTGCTAGACACCTATTATGTGACACTACATATTACTTGAAAAGTCCTTTGGATGAATGCATGGTACATCCATACGTAGTCCCTTGACATTTCCTTGCACCTTATTTAGCTCATTATGGTCATCATCCTCACTTGATGAATGTAGTGAGACTCTACCTATCATCTCTAAGGTGTGACATATGTGTCATAAAATAAGTACAAATTATTATAATGTACCATTAAAACCAATTAAATTTTTTTTTGGCTTGTAGGGGCCTGACCCAGGTTAAGAGGTGATTTAGCCAAACAAATCTTGGTACTACTAGCCCTTTCGGCAACAGTCTGTGGAGTGCGGACTGAGGTCTCACCCAATGTAGTATGGGAGGGTGCTAGAACCAGGTTTCCACACCCAAAGGATGTCTAATGAGCTCTGGTGGTTCATGGTTTGACCCTGTGCGCATGTTGCTACGCACATCTATTAGTCCCTCACAACCCGTGATGCTACCTTCACGCAGCCCTACTCAGGGCACAATCCGTATTATTACCCAAGTACTTTACTATTAACCTGCTATCGTACAATTACTTAACTTATCTATGTAATTATAGTGATAATTAACAGTATATCTAGCATTCATATAAGTGCACATGTTAAACAAAATAGTATAAATGTATAGAATGCAATATACAATCAAATGCACAGAAATTGGAATAAACTTCTCTTTGTTATTCTTCATTAAAGGTTATAGACTAGACACCGCCCTATGAACTCAGTTGCAGGGGTTTGCACACTCAGCTACAGACTGTAGTAAGCCTATGTGCATTCAGGTGTAGAGCCTCTTCCTACTACTATGACCCAATACACTATGACTCTTCCTCTATGCTCCAACCATTCGTATTCGTCAATATCTTTCTTCTCTGATTCGTTATCTTTACAACTTAGAGCCTCGCTCTATTTATACAATCCCATGGTCTGCAAACCAAGGGTAGGACGACATAACATTACATTAAATTACAAAACTTAGGATAGACAATGATCCAGGTGGATATTGGTGGCCACCTGCCAATTCCATCTGGACCCCCATCATTGTCTCTTTCAGCATTTTCAGTTTCCTTAATTGTAGCACAAACTTACTATTTTTAGCAGTTTTTCGGGTCCTGAACTTCCGGAGCAGTTTTGAGGCCCTAAACGACGTTTTTTGGGGAATCCAGGGGCAACATGGGTCCATGGAATGGAACGATCTTTCTTGTTCCAACAATGGTAGTTCTCGGATAGATATTTCTAACAAGCTATCATACGCGTCAAGCAGAGATCGTATGCCAAAGTTACGACCCTGGAAATCGATGTACCAATTTACCCAAAACGGGGCCCACAATTTGGCATTTCATCTTCTAAGGGTCGGTTTTGGAATGTGAAGGGTTTTCCATTGTTTCT
>APFE030760448.1:0-19349 GCA_000404065.3 Pinus taeda | reverse complement strand
CGTGACTTGGGCTGGAAGGGTTGAAACACCTTCGCCTTGAAGATCACGATGCCATGAGAGCAGGTCCCAAAGTTGGGTCGCTCATGAGGAGTTTACTGGGGGGCGCGCATCAAGGCGTATTCCTTGATCCCCGGCACCATTAGTCTCACTATAGCAGGCAACATAAGAGACGATAGTGGCCTATGACGTTGCACGATATTTTCCCCTCGTAGTCACTGGATGCTTGAAGGGCAAGTGGTGTGGCACCCTTGGAACTTCTGGGGAAATTCTTGAAGGGCACGACCAACTTGGCACCCTTGGCATCACAATTAAACTGTTAAGGATAAAATTTATTTACATATATTTTATTCTCTTCACGTGTTCGTGTTTATGTTATTGTAGTTGTTATTTATCAGAAAAGGTATGGAAAACTCAATGTTATTTTCGTAATCACTTTAAATTAGAAAAGCTTAGAAAACTCCATTATAGTTATGCTATGTGACAAATCTTCATTAAACCAGGAAAATAACGTAAAAGGTACAAACTTGCAATTAATTTCGCAGATAGGTTATACCTTATGTACTCTGAGATCAAATGGAACTAAACATGTCAATATATCTAAGAAGTGAATTAATATAGTTATCTTCTAAAAGTCAATTACATATATGATATAGCTCTTACAATTTGGTATAATGACTCTAAGCAATGAATTTGTGCATTTTCTTAGACCAAGAAACCATCTACGTGTAAACATTATTAATGAAATACAATTTTCTAATGAACACGATGTCTTAAGGTTCAAGAATTCAATTCCCAACATCTCAGTCATTTGTTTGTGTATGCTTGTTTGTGGATGCATGTTTTCAACGTGTGTAAATGCTTGGAGTTTCTTTCCACACCAATTAATCTATTATCAATTTCTGGTCACACCAATAATAAAATTTTCTTATTTTTTTCCAAGTTATTTCTACAACTTTGATAAATACTTAACATTTATCATCCTCGACAAAGAAATAGTTAGTCACGATGAAGATAATATTTGAATTTTTAAAAAAATAATTAAATAGTTTAATAAAAAATCTCAAAAACTTTATAAAGCATAAGGAAATTTAGTAAAACTATTGCAAAGTAAATAATGACCAATTTCTATTGTACATACCATAGTGAGTGTTGATAACAAGACAAGTATGATGAGTGCTTGCTAAAAGACAGAATGATTATGGCAAGTGATTATATTATGTATATACAAATTATAAGAGTGAAAGATAGATAGATAGCAAAAGTAGAAGAAAAAATAGAAGGTTATCTTAATTTATATTTTCTACCATTTTAGTTGATTTTATGGAAAGGGAAAAAGTTTTATGGGATCAAGTGATGGCAAATTTAGATAAGTACTATTATCATGATTGAGAATGAGTTTTTCTCGATTTTGAGGTTTTTCCACTATAAATGTGATGTGTTTATTGTTGATGTGTTTATTGTTGCGCATGTTTTAGTTATTTTTTGTTTCATGATAATGTTTGTGCATATTAATGTGTTTTTTTAAGTTATTTTTTGTTTCATGATAATGTTTGTGCATATTAATGTGTTTTTTTTATAAATTTGATCAATATGGGTACATGAATTAAGAATATAATTGGAACTAGTGTTTAAGTAATTATGATTATTTAGTAGCTAACATTTGGAGACATTCCCAAAAATTCATATTCCTTCTTGTGATAAAGAAAATTGCACTAGTAGTCATTATGTTTGAATAACATGTAAGTAAACTTTGATAATAGTTTTTGGGGTAATTTCATTGAAAGAAAATAAGAATAAGGGTTTTACAAAAGAAGTAGGCAATGGAAAATGCCACCACATACAATTTTGACCCAAAGCTTGGACATCATAGAAGCAAAATGCTACGGAAGAAAGAAAATAATAAGATATAAATGAATCACAAAGTGAATCCTAGTGTAAAAAAGGTCAAAGTTTGGACCAACGGTCAAGAAAAGGACCTCAGTGAGTAAGGGAAAGGGATGACATAGAATGACCTCATAATAGAGCAATTAATAATATTGAGATGACCAAAGTCAACATGATGATAGTATTATTGTTTGGTGTCTTGACGAATGGAGATGATCATATTTTCCTCTAACAGAGATTATGGGATCAAAACAATGGAATCATTAAAATAAGAAATAGGCCATGTTCAAAGGCACACATAGTAAAGCAACATTGAGATGGTATTGAATATGTGAAAGAGATGAGTTACTCAAGACATGGGTAGGGATTAAAAGAAAATTTAAAGATATATATATGGATATTGAACACAAAATCCTTCAATTTTTGCCCACCTTATAGAGAGAGTTCAATTACTAGGAGAAATTGTAATTTGCTAGAGATATTTTGAGACAACTTAGGTTTGATATTGTAGAAAAGGAAAGAAAAGATTTAATGGTTTATACCATTGGATACCATTAGAGAACATACAAGAAAAATAAATCCAAAACACTTTAATTATGTGGTCGAATTAGCAAGCCACATAGAAAGTGAATTAGGAACTAGGAAAAGATAAAAGAAGAAATAGAAAGAGGAAAATGATCATTGAATCCAAAAACTGTAGATACATCCAAAGATAATGAAAGACACAGAAGCACACATATCAAAATGGAAACCCAACCACAAACAAAAGGAAATTCAAGAATAAGAGGGACACTCCAAAAAACTAACAAGGTTTACTTTCTGCAAAACGTAAAATACCATAAAACACTCTTTTCATATATGTCCAGAAAATAAAACAACCAACAAAGATCCTTAAGACCAAGTTTCCGAAGGAGGAATCATAGATATGGCGATCAAGAATGTATTTAGAACTCAAGAACAAAAAACCTACATGTATAGACTTTATTGAGAGGAAAAATGGTTATCCAAAGTTATGCTTGTTGAAGATGGGGACACATAAAAAATATGGGAATTTATAGCATATTTAGAGTTATTGCTTGCTCAAACTATAGGTAGTCATGACATCAACCACTATGAAATACTACTAATAAAGTTTTAGGAAAATAATTGTAAATTGATTCTAATCACAAGGTTTTCCTAATGAAAGAAATTAACAATAGCATCCAAGGCTAAATCGTAGGAATACACCATAAGAGTCTTTGATGGAGGGGAATGAGAAAACTAAATGACTTTCAAAAATAAAAAGTATATTTATGAGGATATGGTGTTGTTATCCATTGTGGATAGAAAAAGAAAAGGAAATGAAAGGAATGAAAATATTTATACTAACATAATACATCATAACCAAGAACTAATAACATCAAGGCATAAAAAATGGAAGATCAATTAAAGTGTTTTTTCTAGAGTGAGCAATACTAAACAAGAATCAAGAATTTCATTGAAAGTGTTAAGCAATGAAGAAGAAGAAAAGAATGATCCAAAAAAGGTTCAGGTACATAAGATCAGTTCATTTTTAAGTAAAGAATTACAAATCCATGCATATGTAATCAGAAATTAAGTCCTCATTGTAATAGTAGTTCAGGGAGCAGATAGAAACCAAATATCTTTAATGTTTTGGGAAGTGTTTAGAACTCCAACTAAACATCCTAGTGATACCCTAATAATAGTAGCCAATCATGTGACTTGGACACCTATGGGAAGGCTAAGAGTGATCAAGAATAATGCATATTGTATCAAAACATGGACCACAATTGAAGTATTAAAGCCATCAAACAAGCCTAATATTATGATCCTTAACCCTTAAAATTGAATCACAAACAAAATAATCATAATGCTTAATATTTTATTTATTATCAAAACCTTTAAGGTGGGGAACATTGTACAATGATCCTTTTATGGAAGGAATCCACCCATATTCACTCGCCTCTTAAGGTAAGGTGACTTCTCAATGAGCTAAGCTCTAAATACAATATTCTTCCACACATCAGCATAAGAAAGACTCCATCCTTATTTACATTCAACTCAATAATCCTAATCATATCCACATCCTAACAATGTAGTGGACCTTCTTTAACAAAACCAAATTACATTTATTTGATGTAACTAACTATTGGGGCTTATTTAACAATAACAACTATAAAGGACCCAATCCACTTTCCATTGACTGACCACTATAGCTTTACTACTACTACTCTAACGAACCCTTATATTCCCTCATTATACCCTTAAAGAGGATCTCAACACTCCAACCCCCTTAGAGCAGTGTTTCCCTTAATGCTTGTAACAAGAATGTAAAACCTAAACTAAGGTCCCACAGAATACCATTGTCTACAATGTTGAAGTACGTTAGGGAAGAGGGTCCCATGTTCAAGTGTTAGCTACCATGTTGAAGTAGTCCAAGAATCTCCACCATAAACCCATTTCCCATGTATGAGTATTGATAGCAATGTTGAAGTAGTCTAAGAAACCAAAAAGCCCTCTCGAAATGGTCATTATGTTGAAATTTCTAAGTCTATCTGTTATAAATTTAATATGTATTCTTCTGGTTTATTTCTTCTACTTGTTAAATTCGAACAAGTTATTTAACACAAATAAATAATGAAATAAAGACAATACAATCTCAACATCTACAGATCATCAACTGAAAGAAAACAAACACACAAGTGAACACTGTTATTTTTGGACAAATGTCCCTGGAAAAACCCAATGCGAGAAAACTGATGCAACTATTATGAGGGTATATTATTATGCAGTAATTCCTTGAGTACAACAGGGTACCTAACTGGCTCACCTGACAGAGAAAAAAATATACTGCAGCAATACCTCTCTATTCGAAAACAGGGATTCAAAAAACCTGTCCCGCGAAACCCTCTCCAACAACTCTGAAGCTCTGAGCTGGACCTTTTGGCCTTTGCGTCAGCCTCCTGCTACTTTGCATCAACCTCAAACCTCTCTGCGTTAGCCCTCTGAGGCATTGCGCAGCCTCTGGGACCCTTTGTGTCACTCTCTCTTCCCTCTGTGTGGATGACACAGTCCCTCTGGGCTTTGCCTTGTCTCAGCTAGGCTATGTGTGGCCTCTCTGGTTGCTGCTTCCCACTCTCTGCCTCTGCGTTGGTCTCTTAGCAATGTCTCTACCTCTCTATCTAGTACTCATTGCCTCTCGTTGTTGATCACTTACTCGCCTTTGCTTAGCAACCCCACTCTAGCAAATCAAATGACTAATCACTCTGGTGTGTCCTCCAATTGACCCTCAAGCCTCTTCTTATACTTTTCTCGTTGGTCCTTCAATAGCCGAGATTAAATCTATAATCAACAACTAAGATTAGATTTGGCTTGATCCATGACTTTTGTAACCTTCTAACCTATTTTTATATTAATACCCATTAATATTTTATTTTTCTTAAGTTTAGACTTAGGAACTCCATTAAAAATATTAATTATTTTAATATCTCCCAAACCGGTTAGAATATTCCCAAACCATTTCTTGGTCTTGGAGATTTCATGTTCTTTAGCCTCACCACCAATTTTCATGGCTATATCACATACTATTCTACCCTAAATCAACACTCCCTCTTATCTAGGACTATGCTCTAGTAATACTCCACACTGAGCATCACCCTAATTATCTGGAACCAGTACCTGTGTTGATGCTAGGCCTCCTCACCCAACATCCTCTGCATTGTTGCATCATGTACTTCTTCCTATGGCCCTACCACTAACATTGTTGCATCCGTATAGCAGCTCCCTCTGCATTTGTGTTGCAGTTGGTCCATCCTCCCAAAACTGCATCTGCACTACATCCCCTCTCATCATGTTGCATCATTCTACTACACTGCAACTCACGATGTTGAATCTCCCTCTGTCACTAACAAGTGCTCCCTCTACTGACCTTTGCGCTAATACAACAACTCCCTGCATCTCTCAACATTGCACACCTCTCTGTGCCATCCTGCACCGTTTCAACACTCCCGTGCCTCTCACACTGTTGCAGCCTACTAGCCTCGCTTTGCCCAGGGACTCCTACACTATACCACTCTTTATCGCTTCATCTGTCTCTAACTGCATCTACCAATCCTGCTACTCTCTCTTTTGGGCTCCTGTAGCAAGGTATAGTCCAAGAGGTTGGGTACCTCAAGGATTCTGACCATCATTGCCTGTAGTCCTCCTAAATATAGCTCGATGTATCCCCACTTCTTCTCTAGTGGCACATGAGCACCCATGGCACAAGTGTCATCCTCGGTCATCTCCGCTCCTCTTGTCAACTCCTCAGAGTCTCTCTACTTACCGCCTGGAAGTTCTCTGCTAGACTCCCTTTGAGTCTCAATTCCCCTCCAGGAAATCATTTTTCCAATCGCCAAGTTGCACTTCTCTAATATTTTGTGCACCTGCATCACTAATCCAGATTCCTTGGCTAGAAATCTGCCTCAGTATCGACTCCCTCTACCTTGGTTTTGCCTGTTAGGTATTGTTCTAGCCCATAGTACCCCTCCAGCTTCACTCCCGCAAACTGCCTACAGCTTCCCATGCCCCAGCAACTAAAGGACTAAGCCTCTAGGCTCTACACAATCCTGTCACTCGTAAAATAGCTCCCTCAGCCAATTGTGTCAACCCTCCTGGTCTCTGTGTGCTCTGCGTGAGCCTCTCTTTGCTCTCCTCAACCTCTGCACTGGCCTCTCTCTGGCCCAAACTGATGGCAAAATCCCTCTCCGTCAACCCTTCCTCTGTCGCTTTTGCAAGGATCAACTTCTGTCACTTGGGATAGCTAATTCTGTTGCAAATTCTCTACTTAGCCTGTGATCTACAACCATCCTCTGATACCATGTTGAAACTTCTAAGTATTACTCGTTAGAAATTTTATCTGTATTCTCTAGTTTATTCCACCTACTTGTTTAATTACTAACGGGTTATTTAACCATATAAATACTAAAATAAACACAATACAATCTCAACCATCTACAGATCAACAACTGAAATAAATGAACAAACACGCAAGGGACACCGTTATTTTTCGACAATCGTCTCGAGAAAAACCCAACTTGGGAAAACCGATGCAACAGTTCTGAGGGTTTTATTATTAAGTAGCTTTTCTTGAGTACACTGGGCACCAAATTGGCTCACCCGACAAAGATAAAAAATCTGGCGCCGTAATATCTCTCTTTGGAAGCAGATATTTTGAAAGTCTACCCCACGAAACCCTCTCCAGCACAATCTGAAGCACTGCGCCAGCCCTCCTAGCCTCTGTGTCAACCTGAAACCCTTTGCACCAGCCCTTTGAGGCTCTGCATAGCCTCTCTGACCCTCTGCGTCACTTCTACAGCCTCTACGTGGGTCATGCATGCCCTTCTAGCCTCTGCACAGTCGTTGTTGGCCTTTGAATGGCTCCATCTGGCTCTATGTCTGTCTTTATGCCTTTGTGTTGGTATTTTGGCACTATCTCTGCCTCTCTGCCTCGTACTCACTACCCCTTGTTGCAACTCTGATCACTAGTTTGATTTCTCTTAGCAAACCCCACTCTAGAAAATCAAACTGACTAATCACTCTACTATCCTCCAACTCACCCTCAAGCCTCTTATTATACTTTTCTCGTTAGTCCTTCAATAACCGAGATTAAATCTCTAATCAACGGCTAAGATTAAATTTGGCTTGATCCATGACTTTTGGAACCTTCTAACCCAATTTTATATTAATAGCCATTAATATTTTATTTTTCCTAAGTTTAGACTTAGGAACTCCATTAAAAATATTAATTATTTTAATATATCTCAAACTAGTTAGAATCTGCCCAAACCATTTTTGGGTCTTGGAGATATCATGTACTTTAGCCTCTCCATCAATTTTCATGTCTAGAGCACATATGATACTACCCAAAATCAACACATTATAGGGTTGAAAAAGTAAATAAATCTCATCCATAAACCTTGGTCCCATGTCCAAGTTTTGATTACCTCCAAATGATAAAACTTGAGTGTGATGAATGGATGGGCACCATGCTACAAATTCCTAACATGTTCATGTGGATCAAAATAAATGGAACCCTCCATATCTAGAAGATCATACATATAGTTGCAAAAGGTCAAGTGCAAATCTAGAAGGGATACTACCAATGAAGAATAATGCAAATTAAATTCAAGTACACATAAGCTTCTCTTTACATCCCTCAATGATTTCCTCTACATAATGTAATGTCCCCACTTTTAATTTCCCCTATGATGTGTTTACAATGGGTTTCTAAGGTTTGTAACAGCGAAATTACAGGAGCAAGATTACATCGTTGGAGGTCCCATAGGGGTTTTGAGGAGTTTTATGGGATCTAACAAGAATTGCTTGTTGTATTTCATCATCAGGGTCAATTCTACACCATTTATTCTTGGTTTCGATGCATTCTAATGATTCCCGTAAAACAGGGTTATAATCAGAATATGTTAATTAAAATCACTAAAGGTGTTGTAGGGAGCAGATTATTTGGAGGAACACCTTAGTGTAATATCTCTTTGGAACCAAAACTACAAGATGGGATGATAAAAAGTGATTTTTAGTGGTCAAAGAAAACGTAGAGGTGGATTTACCTTTTTCCTAGATTAAAAGTGACTTTAATTAGTCACTTAATTAAATAAAAAGGGGAAAATTTTTAATTGAAGAGAAAGGACAAAAATGGGAAAAGTGATCAAACAAGGAGGAGAATCTTCCAGAATGGGAATTGAAATAATAAAATAAAGTACTTCTAGAAGGTCCAAGAGAGGTCTATCCAATATTTAAAGGGAGGGAAAGCCAATCATTTAGAACATCTTGGTTTGGTGATATTTTATGTTGGCGAGGTTTGGAGAACCTAGCTATCAATTTCAGTAAGCCCAAGGATGAAAACCCTTGGGTAATTTAGTGAGAGTGGACAAAAACCCCTCTCACCCCTTGGTGAATGCATTCAGGATTTACAAGTGTTTTTGTTGGTTCCAGTTTCTATTTTGGAGGCCCAATCTAGTATTGTATCAAAGCTTCTGGTGGCCATTAATACAACTATTTTCTACAGGGGGTTTATTTTTAATTTGCCCAGTAAATAAAATAAAGTTGCATTATTTCCATTTCTCATGCTATTTGTAATTTTAGCATTTGTGGAGTAATTTTATAAACGAAATACCAAGAAAATTGTCAAATTTAATAAACGGGATATTACAGTAGTATCAAATTTGGTTTTCCTACTAGCCTAATGGTTTTAATTACATATTCGTTTTGAACTAAGTTCATGGGTAAATCTTGAAGGTCAAATCCAAATATTTCAGGTAATCTTTTAATTGTTTCTCGAGTTTCCCAAGAGAAACCTATCTCTCGAAACAATATTTTTTGCAGGTGTTAGTGTTTCTAGTGATTGAATTAATTGTGGGGACGAAATGAAGCTACATTTTTCATTTTGGGGATCTGAATTCTATCTCTTGATTGTTGAAGCTAAGTTCTTCATTGTTGAGGGTCTTCATTGAGTTTGAGCGTCGTAAAAATCGTAGGTCGATTCTTCAATTTTACATCGGATTTCATGCCACATTCATTGGGGACAAATTTGTGATACGAGATATTCAAAGCTGCAAGTTCATCTACTGATTGGGGTTGTCATTCCATGTAGCAGAGCGGTCAAAGGAGTGTTGTGTAAGTGTGCGTACATGTGCGTAAATTGTGGGAAGGAAAAGCTTATTTACTAATCTATAGGATATTTAATGCGGTCTGAAACAAGTATAAATCTAATTGTGGATATATACATCCTGACAAGGCAAAGCTTATTTACCACTCTATAAGATATAGAATTATAAATTTAATTGTGGATATATACAGCGTAATAAGACAAAGCTTATTTACCAGTATATAAGATATTTAATGTCGTCTTGAACAAGTATAAATCTAACTATAGGCATATTTACCAATATATAAGATATTTAATGTCATCTGGAACAAGTATAAATCTAACTATAGGCATATTTATAAATCTAACTATGGACATATTTACCAGTATATAAGATATTTAATGTCGTTTCGAACAAGTATAAATCTAATTATGGACATATACCACCTAACCGCATTAAATACACTATAGACTGGTAAATTAGAGTGATAGGGTTGAATTTACAATGTTAGAAGCATATTTGAAGCAGAACAAAATTCATGTACTAGATGATCCGTTGTATGTGACTTGTAAAAATTACAAATGCCACAACATTCTTGTTGATCTAATCCATCGGCTTGGTCTAAATGAAGTGTGAACACATTAAACTCCACGTAACGGTTGTGATTTGGCCCAAACTTGTATGTTGATCTGGTGTTGATAATTCCTATTCTTGTATGGATGTGATTTAGAGATGAAGCTATGCATTTGAAGATTAGAGTTGTTGGGTGTGTTTCATTGAACTTGTGATGGAGTATGAGTTGCCTTAATTCATTGAGCCATTGATTACATTGTGATTGGTTATTGGCTCTTGTGCCCCTGTTTGGTAGTTTATGGCTTTGTTGATAAGAATGAACAGAGGGATAGAGAATACCTATGCAACCTAAAGTGAGTTTTACAGAGGAAGTGTGATGGTATAATTTTTTAATAAATTCTCAAGTGTCATGGTTGTTGAGCGATTGCAGAGATAGTGCGTGCACAACTTACCGCATTCTAATAATATTGGCAGACCAAATCTGTGCTTTCTGAAGGGACCGAGAGCCTATCTCCTCAAAGACCAAATTCGATTCCTTGAAGAGCCAAGGGCACATTGGTTGGGAGGTAAGGATCATATGGATTAAAGGCTATAATTTCCATCCCTGTTCCAAATTATTTCGAGGATAAAATTATATGTTGATGGCTAAAGCCATTGACTTGCAAATGTCATGAACCATCATCAGTCTCTTGGGCAGGATGAGACTAATTTTCAGGACGTTAAAGGAATTTTATTGTGAAGTTTGTCTTTCTCTTTAGGGCCGAGATCAATAGTGATTTGGAGGATCCATTTTATTATCTTGGATACCAAATTTACTCTTCACGAGAGCCATTGTTGAAGACTACACTCATTATTCACAGCTATGATATTCATCTTAGAGGACAATCTAATTAAGCTCAAGACATCATTGTTTGAAGGTTGAATTCCTAATCTTTGGAAGCAATGATTGTTTGCAATTATGGGATCAGGGTTATTAGCATAAGTGTGCATTATTCAGGGGGTTCAAGAAATAAATTTATTCAAGTTGTCATTCTCTACAGGCCAAATTGTTCTCTTCAAGTTCAAAAGTTGTGCCCAGAGTGAAATTGTAGAGGATAGTTCGCATAGACATATGATGACCTGTTGGTGTTTGATGGTGAGGGCATGTCCCCTACCTAGAGAGATCTAAGTGTATATCTTTTTCCAGAGTTAAAGAGGGGATGTTATGGACTAATAACATATGCCCTGTAGTAGCTTAATGTATGAGGACAGGGTTTGTATCCTAAGTTGATGTCGTGTGTTTGTGACAATGTCCAAGCCTTATAATACTAAGTTGAGTGTATGCGTAAGGTCTTAAGTCTGCTGGCCATGTAAGCACAACTTTATTATTGTGTTTTATTGAGTCAGATGTTATTATATACTACTGGTGAAATTAACAGTCAGAGGGTGTGTTGATTAAGTAGTTTAGGGTTGGAGTTTAACCTACTATCAATATATCCATGATCGTTGTATTGTTGAAAGGTTGATATTAAAGTGTGTGTGACTAAGATATTGCCTTGTATCACATATGAAGCCTTGTAAATTTGTGAGGTCATGGGTCATGGCTGAGCAATTGTATTTGTCATATTCATGAGGATTTATCAATCTTATCCCATTGCCAACTTGATGTATTTGTCATAAGTAGAGTTTTGTCACGATGGATGTTTGGGAGAAGGCCTTAGAAAATACCCTAGATAACTTAGAAGCAAATGATTTTTGAGTTGTAATGCTTCATTGGGCCAAACAACATAAACATACCTTTTTCAAAGGTGGTACATGTTATCCTACAGCTAGAGAAAATAAGGGATTTGTAGAAAGAACTAGAGGTAGGGAATTGAGTCTTTGCACTTGGGTCATATTTGAAGAACATGAAGGTGACCATGAGAACTCCTCTTAATTTGGAGAAATTGGATTCACATAGCAGAGATTCTTTGGGCACCCTTATGAAAGGGTCATACTTATAGTTTCCTCCTATCTTAGTAAAATTATCATAATAACTTCACCTATGCTCCCTTACAATGATGACATTATGGGGGAAGTTTTCCAATCGATAGAAGAAAATCTTTAGGGACTGCATGACACCCTAGGTCCTACCTTTGGGAAGAGGCTCATGATTTTAGAGATCATGGTTGCATTTATGGGTAACCATGATGCCATTTGCAAGATCCTATAGTCTAGATTGTTGGCCATTTGGAGGAAGGAATTGGTTGTATCACATGTTGCTTATAAACTACCCGAAAGGTTGATTGAGTAGAACATGGAACTACTCAGAAGGAAGTTGAACAAGGAAGAACTAAGGAGGATGTGAGTTAGAGATGACAAAGAAGCAAAGGCTCGAACATGCAACAAGAATGAGTTAAGGAGGAGAGGTATTTTCTTCATCTGCAAAGAACCTTGGGAGCCCAAACACTCATGCTTGGGGAATATGATAGGAGAGATTCCTTCTGAGCATTTTGATGAGGATTCTTCTTCTATAGTTGAGTCCATTGATTTTCACACTAATAGCTTTGAAGAGAATGAGCAATCATATGGAGATGATAATAGCAATCCACTTGTGCATCCATGTTTAATGGTTGAAGGGGATGAGTAGCAGATGAATCCCATATGTGAAGAATACCAATGAGAAGACATTCAGAGATATTTGTGACATAAGATAGTAGTGATCCAACATGGAGAGCACATAGAGGAGTGTGAGACAGATGAGGATGATATGCACAATGTGCACGATGAGCTATCTTCGAAGAGCCGGTTGAAGGCTCAAGTTGGAGATGTGGCAGAGGTGGTTGAGCATCCATCTTTGGGTCCACCCATCAATGAAGTGAAAATATATGCAGAGGCAGCTAATAGGGATGCAATTATTTCAAACACTAGCTGCTAATAGAAGATTGAGTGTTTCAGTACTGATCTTATGGCATTGAAGTAAAAGATCCAAATAGTATGAGGCACCATCTTGTAGCAAAAAAGTAAATTTGAGGAGCTTAAAGTGGTGTGTGTCAAGTCAGCAACAAAGTTGTCTAGCATTGGGGAGCAATTAACATCCTTAACTAGGAAGCCAATGGAGCACGTCCGAGATTTATAGAGAAAACCTCTCCAGGAGTACATAGGCAGGGCTTGCAACATTTTTTTCCTACCTTTGTCCATTCAATAGAGAGGGGCATGGTTTTCTGGATGTATTTTATTGGTTGATTGGGTGGAGCGATATGAGTTGAGCATGGAGCAACTTGGGCATAATGGACATGTACCATGTGCAGGTGATCATGAATTCTATCCTTCCCAACATGATCCCTTAGGCATAGGTATTGATTGGTCATGGCGGCATTGGGATCCAGATGGATCTACTGATAGCAAGTTAAGTTAGATATGGGTTTGGGATCCAAGTATTGAGACCATTGATGTTTGGTTAGTATGGAGGCATGATGTGACCTAGTGGTTCGTATGGGATACTGGTATCAATGTAAATATGCCTCTACAGTGGACAAATGCAGATTGATTGAGTATAGGCAATACTGGGGCGAGAGGATTTGTAATGACCCCATTTACAATTTCCCTTATAATGTGGTTAGGATGGGTTTCCAAGGTTTGTGACATCCAAATTACAGGAGGAATATTACATCATCGAAGGTCCCAGAGGGGTTTTGAGGAGTTTTATGGGGTCTGACAGGGATCACTTGTTATATTTCATTATCAAGGTCAATTTTGCAACATTTATTCTTGGTTTTGGTTCACTCCAACGATTCCCATAAAGCATGGTTATAATCAACATCTGTTAATTAAAAACATTAAAGGTGTTGTGGGGAGTAGATTATTTGGAGGACACCTAAGTGTAATAACTCATTGGAATCAGAACGAAGAGATCTATAGCATGGGATGATGGAAAGTGACTTTTCGTGGCTGGAGAAAACATAGAGGGGGATTTAGAATTTTCCTAGATTAAAATTGATTTTAATTGGTCATTTAATTAAATAAAAGGGGAAAATGGTTAATTGAAGAAAAAGGCCAAAAAGGGGAAAATGATAAAATAAGGAGGAAAGTCTTTTAGAATGGATTAAAAAAAAAGGGGGGGTTAGAGAGAGGTCTATCCAATATTTAAAAGGAGAGAAAGCTAATAATTGGGGTCATCTTGTTTTGGTGATATTTTCTATTGGTGAGGTTTGGAGAATCTAATTCTCAGCTTCAGTAAGCCCCAAGACGAAAAACCAAAAAAAAAAAAAAACTTCTAAAAGGTTAGAGAGAGGTCTATCCAATATTTAAAAGGCGAGAAAGCTAATCATTGGGGTCATCTTGGTTTGGTGATATTTTATGTTGGTGAGGTTTGGAGAATCTAATTCTCAGCTTCAGTAAGCCCCAAGACGAAAACCATTGGGTACTTTGGTGAGAGTGGACTAAAACCCATCTCGTCCCTTGGTGAATCCATTCATGATTCATAGGTGTGTTTATTGGTTCTACTTTCTATTTTGGAGGCATGATCTAGTATTGTAGTAGATCTTGTAGTCGCCATTACCGTAGTTATTTTCTATAGAGGGTTTATTTGTAATTTTCCTAGTAAATAAATAAAGTTGTGTTATTTCCATTTCTTGTGTTATTTGTAGTTGTAGCATTTTGGTATTTACAACAAATTATACTTTTGTGTTGCAAATTTTATGGTGCTAAAGTGTAAATTTTGATTTGGGCTTAAATAACAAATTTGTGGGGCTATTTTATAAACAAAATCCCGAGAAATTTGTCAAATTTAATAAATGGGATATTACACATAAGGTGAGTAAAGTCATCAAATAAAAGTGAAAGTAGAATTCATTCCAAAAATGGAAATTTCACATATACCAGTCATCATAAGCATCATATAACTTATACCATACATGTATGTCAATAGTATACTACCCTTTAATGATAAGATATGCCTTACCAATGATACAACTCTCTTTAAATTTTCAGACATATCCTTGCACATGTTTGGAGCCGGCTTGTGAGATTTGGATCCCTTCCTCCTCTCTTAATGCCATTATTAGGTTTCGCTAGGGTTTAGAGGGCGAAAATTTACAAGCATTGTAGCATGTTGAATATTGTTAAGTCATATATCATATAATATATCAAATGAAAACCCTAAGATCCCCTATTCAATGGAGTCAATCTAATTGTAATCTAGGTACTCTACCAAAATATATATGCTATGCATTATGTATGACCATCACTAGAAAATACTAAAATAACTTATTTTAGGTTAATGATATCTCCATGTTCTGAACTCTAATTTGAACAATTTTTTTTAAAACTTAGGTGTTTTCATAAAGGAACTCATTGAAATTGATTTCTTCAAATTCTATTTAGAAAGATATAAGAATCAATTTAAGTATTACAACCCTATTTTTCCCATTTAAAACCTGCAAAACGGGGGGAAATCTTCATTTTTTTTGCTTAACAAAAGGTTTAATATCACTTGTTATAATCCTTAACCATTAAACTTAAATGAAAAACAAGACAATTAGAATGCCCAATTCTTTATTTATTATCAAAAACCTTAACATAGGTAAACATCATATAATGATCCTTTTATAAGACAAATCCACTCATATTCATTTGCCTCTTTGGGTAGGGTGACTTCTTAATGAGTTAATATCCAAATACAATAGTTTCCATAGATTCACATAAAGAGGATGCCATTCTAACTTATAAATAATTAAAGAATCCTAGTCATAACCACCCCCTAACTACTTAGTGAACCTTCTTTTATGAAGCCATATTACATTTATTCCATACGAACTAACTAATGGCCTTTTTTAATAATAACAACCATAGTGGACCCAATCCACTTTACATTGAATGACAACCCAAATTATAATATTAATACTCTAATTGTCCCTTCAACCCCCTCCCTAGGGAGGA
The DNA here is from genome assembly GCA_000404065.3 of Pinus taeda. Taxonomy (NCBI): domain Eukaryota; kingdom Viridiplantae; phylum Streptophyta; class Pinopsida; order Pinales; family Pinaceae; genus Pinus; species Pinus taeda. The sequence goes on along the minus strand of APFE030760448.1, from coordinate 3,351 downwards.
TCACAATGCCTATAAGGTATTTTTTGTCAAAGCCTAAATTTTTATGCTATGAGAGCCATTATATGCTGCAACAAGTAAGCTTTAGCCTTTAGAAAAGGAAGAATAGGGTTGTTGTTGTCCCCATGGATAAAACCAAGAAGCTAGTGGAATAAGAAATAGTGTGGAAAATAGGGATTAAAAACTAGGACCACATCTAAATACAAAACACCTACATTATATATTAAGAACAAAAGAAGGACCCAATCTTGATGAACTAAGTGTCTTGCATCTAGGGATTTCAACCAAGGGAGAATCTGATAAAGTTATACAAGCATGGGAAAATGAGAATGAAATTTACTCCAGTTAAATTAAAAGATTTTTTGCAATATAGCAAAGGAATCATACTTAGTGAGGAAAGAAACACATCACATTAGGAAAGGGGTGCATTAGTATTCAAATTCGACAAGGGAATACCTACTAAAGGGAAGAATTTTTTTACTAAAACACAAGAATAGGTTGGTGGCAACCTCATCAAACCCTACAAAGGATATAAGAACAATTTACATGTTGATCGGAAAGACGGGTACCAAAGAAAGCAATAAATCAATGACTAGCTTGATGAAGGAAAATAGGGGTTAGATGGAGGAATCTAGGTATCCATAAAGATAATACTTTTTTGTTGTTGTGTTATTTAGAAAGTACACACTTATTTTTCTTACAAGTTTTTGAACAAGATGGGGGTAAGATAGGAAGGATTTTTCTGCATACAAGGTCCAGATTTTGGCTAAGTTATCTTATAATATTGGGTTTGGGCCATTTGAAGTTCACTTATTTCTTTCATTAGACCTTGAAGAGTTGGTAACATAAAATGGGGAAGGGTTAGGGTTCTTTAATTAGGAGGATTTGTAAAATTTGGAGATTGATGTGTCACTTCTTTGATATTTGAAGTGCTTTGTAGTTGGGGTGGAAATTCCTTTTTAGTAACATGGTTTGAGAATTTTTCTATGAAGGGATGTGGTGAGTTTCTTATTTGGGTTGTTTTTTAGTTTACCTCGAAGGAAACAATGTCTCACCGAAGACTAAGGCTTCTATTTGAATGCTTTGAAAGGATCATAGGTCTCTATCTGAATATTTCTAAAACGATCATGGTTGTTAAGAACTAGAGGTTTGGATAAGTCATTTGTTATATTCATGGAGCACATTAGATCATCTTTCTCCTTTTTTTTGTTTGAAATAATTTTAATTGATGACAAGGATTGCACCAAAGGAAAATTATTTTCTAAGACACTATGATTACGAGAATCCAATTTTCCAAATTCACTGAGGAATTACAGTTGGCCCCATTCACACAAAACAATCCCCTATGAAGGAAAATTGACCCATGAAGAGTAAGCATATCATCAATGAGAGTTGAAATTTGGTTGGGCAAATGTCATCACTTTGATTTAACCACCCACTTTAGACCACATTAACAAATTCATCTTATTCTTTGATTAGGGATTTGTTAGGATATAATGTTTTTGTAATTCTTTAAGTGTTTTTTCCTTTCCTTTATCGATTTTGATTTAATAAGTAATCCTCCATTAAGTTTGGAGGCGGTGTTAGTATATGATATATAATTTTTCCATAGATATTCCATTGGAAAAGTTCATCACAACAGATCTTGTAATATTATGAAATCCTAGATTATGCAAATTATTTTCTTAAATCTCGGATTAATTATTACCGACCAAGTGCTTAAATTTATGAAATAATGGAAATTAAATGAAATAACAAGCAAATGAACACACCATCCACACAAATGAACACAAAATGTATTGTGGGAAATCCAATGTGGTAGAAAACCAAGATAAAAGGTGAGGACTGTGCTCTATTCTCTTTTACTTGGTTTAGAAAATGCAAAGACAAAAAAGTGGACACTCATTATGGAGCTGCCTTTGACATTATTGCCCCAATGAGTTCTATACAATCTTCTTCCTTCTCTATCATGCTCTCAAATCTCATTCTTATATGTTCTACTCAACTATGGAACAAGTACAAGACTAAAGAATAGAATCATTTTTCCTCATAGAATCCCAATATTCAACATAACCTAATAGTTATTCAGGGTTTGGGAATTTGCATCTTTAACCCTCAATTAGTGATAAGGTTTTGGACCTTTTAGGATCTTCTTGAAAATCCACACTATATTAGCTCCACATGTGAGTAATTGGGGATTGAGGTGGCATCCACTCGTATCATGGTGATCAACAAGGTAAGTGAACTTGTAGGAGGCATAACTTCTACTTTAAGCTCCAATTAAGGTGATTTTCACATCATCAAAAAGATATTGGTATCTAGAAAAATGTTAAGGAGATAAAAGCTATGCTTACAAAGCTTTAACACTAACAAGTGTCATTTTGTCCCTTAAAATAGATTTGGAAGGTTTTAAACCCCAAATACCCAAAGTAGAACCCGCCACTAAAATGGGCCCTACAAGCCAATTCCTCCAATTTTTTCACCCATAAAGTACCAAGATAGATGACAAATAATATAATAATCCATTATGGATCAATAGTTGAAAGATACATCTTCATAGTAATTCATAATCACCCACCTTTAACACTATGATTGTTTTGATGTTTTTGATAAATCCAAGTTAACATAAAAGGCATAGTCTAATTTTTCTATGTTTTGGTTTTTTTTTCATAATCCAATCATACTACCTTTGACGAAATTGTGGTCTTTTTTTTAATGTATTTTTGGGTGCACCAATGGATTCAACACCCTGAAAAACCCCTTGATCACTCAATTATGTAGATTTCACAATTCAAACTTGTGATTCCAAAAAATATCTACTGAATTTCGAGCAAAATTGACCCAAAAATATGCCCAAAAATTAATTTGATAAAACTCCAACTATAACAATATAAAATACCATTAAAAAATCATTAAAAATTAATAAACATATCTTTTTCAAAATTAAATAAAAATAATAATGTAAAATAAATGAATTCCAACTGCCCTAGCCACCAATTTTTCTTAAAAATATACACAGCTACCTTTTCCTCCAAAATTACAATAGTCCCCATCTCATTAAAATTGATTAGTTACAGACGGGAAATTGTTGAGGGTGGGGAGTGCTCTCTGATCTCTACACCTAGGGTTTCAGTCTTCTAGCAAGCCGCAACTCATGGCAGAGGTAGGGGGATATGAAGCCCCCTCCTTTTGAGACATTGTAGCAGGCAAAAACAAGGAGCCTGAAACTTCATTCTTCACTAAGCTCACTAACTACAATGCCTTTCACTCCTCCAGAACAGCTAAACTGTGAGAGAGGAAAAGAAAACAAAGGGAAAAGAGGTAGAAGACAAGTTTGCAAATGGGTCCATCCTA
>APFE030760445.1:35069-66579 GCA_000404065.3 Pinus taeda | reverse complement strand
ACCGAAAACCATAGGTAGGTCCGCCTAACCTAATATAGGGTCCAAAACAAAATTTCCCGGGGCACTACCCTGAACCCCGTAGAGGGGGGCTACCCGCCCCCCTCAAAGCCCTAGCTATGCAACAAAAGGGGGGCTCCAACACCCCTCTAACCTCTTGGTTCACTACATAGGTTAGTCGTGGAAATAATATAACAAAAACCAACAATATTGCTCAGCAAGAAATAAGGAAGGTTGATCAGCTGCTGATGGCGGAGATGCTTCAGCAATGGGAAATGGTAATTAAGCACAATTGTTGCCCTTCCCTCACAAGTAATGTACTTAATGAGGAAGAGAGCAACATCCACGCATGGTTTCGAAAGTGACAACCTATCAATTCCTCTACCTTTCTTAACCAATGACTCACTTTCCTGGAGAAAATTCCCTTTCAGTGAGGGGTCATTAACCTTCCTAGTAAACCATCTCTTCCCTTTTGCTGGAAATCCTGATACTCTAGTGATAACTTCTTCCGTGACCTCCAAAGTCAATCCTCTGACTTTTGTCTAGTTTCTTTCCAAGTTATTTGTGAATTCCATGGCCACAACATTGTCTGATCCTTCCAATCTATGGAAGAATTCGAACCAGCCTACATCTTTGAAAACCTGGCATGCTTAAGGGAAATCTTCCAGGGCTTTTGTGGACCCTGGCTCATGCCATATTGCTGCTCCTCCCATTGCCTATGAAATTCAGCGTGGTTTCACCTGCTTATCCTTCCCTCCGGCACACACTCTAGTTGTTTCATCCTGTACTGCTATCTTCCTCCTCTCCGAACACTTTGATTGGGGATTCAATGCTTCCAGTAGGGGTAAATGGTAGGGTGGCAGGGTGGCGCAGGTGAAGATTTTGTATTAAGATTTGGCACACATGGTTCATATTGCTCAAAGAAATTTTCCTTAATCGTGAGTCATGGGGAGGTCTCGTCAATGGTGCCCTTGCCCATTTTGGTATGATTAAGCGTTAAAGAATGATAACTACCGAGTCACATGCCTTAATTGTTGGATTTTTCAAATAATTACAAATCATGCAACGGCCATGTCACAATGTGATCCATTTAGCCCCAGCTAATTCTGGCAACCATCCTCAGCCATCAATAGTCATGTTAAGTTGCCATAATTACAAAATAAAATGAATTCAATATTACTTTGATGACGTAACTGGGTGAAATGGGAGGAAGTAATGGGCAATGTGACGTCGAATCATCCTTGGGTAGCGAGACACAAAAACTTAAATCTGATGATGAGGCTCACGATGATGTTTTTGTTGTTTATTACAATAGAATATCTCATTTTATTCTTGAAAAGTCATCGGCTATTATAGGTGTAACAGCCAAGATGACTGATATATATTAATTTAATTTCTTCAAAAATATAAAGAAAAAAATATTGTGTAACAACACTTAACGCATGATATACTTTGGAATCACAAATGCTACTACAGAGGGTGTAACAGCCGCCATCAGGTGGTTTTCAACTGCTACAAAAGTGTCTCTCTACGCTTGAGAAAGGTTTTCACAACTAGATTATTGTTGTTGTTGTTGTTATTATTATTATAATATGTTTTTTTTACGGTGTAACAACCACCTCCAGGTGGTTTTCAGCTGTTACACTTATTGGAAAAATTAAATTTTTTGCAACACCCATGTTAGTGTCAGTATCTTCATCCCTCCGTCAGAGATCAAATATTCTCGTTGCATCGCATATTAGGTGCCCCGCCAAGTCATCTGCATTCCATTAGGTGCATGGATCATCTGATGGTAGTGGCTTCTCCTACGTTTTCCCTCATGTCATTTACCTGCTGGCTCATGTTTATTCATCAAAAAGCACATTCAGTCACCATTTTGTCTTTAAGATTGCGAAAGTCTTTTTAGGGTTTCATTGTCATTAGCTCTAGGGTTTCATTAGGGTTTCATCACAAAGTGTTTCAAAATGTCCAATAACATCCAGCTGGCACACAAGGAGGTTCCAGCATCAATAAATTTCATCATTAAGTGTTCAGAGATGTGTCTTTCCTCAAAACTCTGTTTTGAGGAAAAACAGTGTATTTTTTCTTTTATGGTACAAATTAATGTAATTTCATCTTCTTCATATGTAAATAATTTCATCTGTAACCCTGGTCACTTTCCCTAGCCCCAATAGCTCCAACCCCATGCAAAATAAGCCAAACATAAGTCATTCAGTTCATCACAAGCTCAAAAAAGTGAAAAAGCTCAAAAACAGAGTTTAAAAATAAAGTCAAATTCCAAACATTATGAAAGTGGGTTTTGTGACATAAAAATTAAAGACTCCTTGTATATAAGTCATTGCTTTTCAATTTGAAAAGCTCATTTGCACTCAAAGACAAAGTCGTGTGGGTGAGCAAGTAAGAGAAAGTGGGAGAAATCGGCCAAAAACCAGGGGCGCGACGCATTGGGTAATAGGCACGGCGCACTGGGTTGTGACCTCCAGTTCAAAATTGCACGAGCATGACACACACACTGGGTGCAACGCATTGGGTTTGATGCATGGCGCATACAGTGGGCAAGCCCGAAAACTTCAAAAACTTGCTCCAAATCACTCAAAATGCGTGGATCTTCACTTGTCCAAGTAGGTTGAGCCTCTATCACTATTTTCCATCCAAGTTTGGTGGTTGTTTCATTGTGGTTGATGTATGGTGATTGTTTAAAAGAAATCAAACCCTATCTCTTCAAAAATTTCAAAGTTTTGGCTACCAAGTCCACTTACCACTCCCTTACCACTCCCTTAATCCATTTTTCCTTTGATTTCCCTATTCCCTAAATTCACACACCCCTAACTTCACTAATCCCATATCCCAAATCCCATTTCCCAAAATCCCACATGCAAATTCCCAAACCCTAGTCCTATATTAAAAACTCCCAAAATACTCTCTAATTCCCTGTTCCCTTAACTAAACCCTACCCCAACAGTCCCTAAATCCCTCACTGTTTTCTCCCTCCACAGTCCTTCATATCATTGTTTCCCTTGATGGCAAAAGTCAAAACAAATCATAGCTCACCTATTTCTCATCAAGGCAGCGCCAAGATAGTTCATCCACTAGCAGAGATGGCATCTGATGCCTCATATGATTATGTAGAGGAGACACACAGTGACTCACCTATAGAGGTACATGCACCCAAGAGGCCTCATCGAGGTGGTAAACATATTAGAGAAGAACCAACCTCTCTTGTTGAATTACAGGCCTGACCTCTTGCCATCTCTTATTTCTAACACCAGTCCTACTATGAATTTTGTGAGAAGGGTTGTACATTCAGTTTCACATGAGTTGGCTCATTTGTTTGTGCTGCATTTACATGATGGTCAAGCCACTCTAGCTAGTGTCACTTTCACATTAACACCATAATCTATTTCACTAGCAACCGGTATTCCAAACATTGGAGAGAACTGGAACAAGAGGCAGCAAATTGACTGGCAGCATTATGAACCATACATCAAGCCCGATTTTTTGAGACAGCTCAAGAGAGTTTTTCCTTTTCGGTACCTCAAAGACTCATATGCTCCTTTAATGAAATTGATTATGAAGTATTTTAGCTGTGAGGGCCGGTTCTCCCGTTTATATGCTTATCATATCAGGCTGCTGATGCATTTTACCAGGGTGAGGATGATGAACATCCCTTACTTCATGTGCCGAAATATTGAGAAGATGACCACTCTAGTGCAGCACAAGACTCCTTAGTAGCAGTTCAATAGTATATATCATTTTTCTCTTATAAAAATTATGGTCATCCATCAGCTTCGCTTACAGGGCATCACTTGGGAGGACTTCATCTCTCGTGATTTTTTCATAGCTCCTTGGGGACCTTCAGAGGCTTTGCATGAGATAGGTGGACCTTCTTATCAACATGAGGGTCATGAGACATAGACGGCTAGTATGTCGGTGTTCATCACTTATCAGAAGGGCACTAGGCGGTTGTTCGCATTAGCCAAGTGACTATTATCTCCATCTGGGATGGAAGGGGTCTCGCTTCCATCATCAGCACCACAAGTTCAGGACAAAGGAAAGAGGCCATTACAAGATGAGGGGCCTTCAAGGGAGCGGGACTTTATTCTCATTGATGATGATGATACAAATATGGGCTCGCAAAGCACAAATCTCAAAGAAATCATCGAAGAGTAGTAGGTGGACATCAAAGCCTTGTCCCTCAACTTGGAGAGGACTAAGTGGATTATAAAGTACTTGGAGCAAAGGAATAAGCAGCTTGAAGATCAGCGAGTGATTATGGAGTTGCAAAACATTCGGGGAATCACCAAGCTGCCCAAAGGAGGAGGGTGGAGTTCACTTCAGTTGAGTAAGAGATCAATGCCAATCGGGAATCTTGGCTCGAGAGAGTCAATATCCACTTAGAGAGATTGTTGGAGAATTCCAACAAGGAGAAAGACTTGTTGACACACATGGCTTTTCATTACATGGCAAGGAACAAAGTTTGCAAGGCGAGAATAAGGAGCTTAAAGGCAAAATTGAAGAAGGCATCAAAGAGGTGAAAGGAGCATGATCAACTTCAGATATTGGCCAAGGATTTCTTGGCCCAACAACATGCTTGATGGAGAAGACTCAGCATAAGTTTCAAAAAATTTGGGGCATTTTTGAAATTTTTGAAATTTTTGGCACAAAAAACAGGATTTTTTGCCCTATGCGCCTCGCCACATGGCGCTTGCTTTTGCTAGGAGCCTCCAAAGCACAAAACCTTAGCATTTTTGGATTTTGCATGGAAAAATATGCTTTCCTGCCCATGGACAAGAAATTTGGGCAGGTTTTGAGCCCTCAAAAAGGTCAAAAACACTCAAAAAATGACCTTACTGCCCCTATTTTGACACACAGGAAGCAGTCTTGGGAGAGTTGATTTTTGATAGGGAAAATGAAGGCCAAATTGAAAAATACCTCTTGGGTTGGAAAGTAGATAGGTAGACCTTTCTAGAAAGTACAATTGGAGCTAATTTGGACACTGGGAAGGCCTCTAAAAGTGGGTCCAAATAGGCGCTATGCATAGAGAATCAGGCGCGACGCATAGAGGAAATTTTTCCAGTTTGACCAAGTATTGCTCTGTTTTTTCGCCCAGCTTTGGCCAGTTTGACCTTTTCACTTTCTTAATGTCAAATTTGAGATGTAATTTCATGTACATTGATGGATCATGATGTAAAGATGTCAAATTTTCACTTTTGTAGGTAGATTCATTAGTTTAAAAGTTGTTTGAAACTGAATGAATAAGTTCCCTTATTTTTAGAGGCATGCTGTTCCACTGCCTAATTTCTAGTTCTTAGTTTAGAATTAGTTGGAACAGATCCTAAACATGTGAGCTCGACCCCTAGAGGCTAGTATGAGCTATGGTTTGTCTATATTATGTATTTTTTCAGTCATTAGCATGGTTGGACTCTTGAGGAAGCAAGGAGCTTCATTGTACACTCATATCAGCATTTTGGCTAAGGAATTGAGACTAGGGTTTGCAACACTCTTTGGGATCCCTGTGGCATTTTGTTTTGGTATAGTGCTTTCTTACATATTTGTGAATTTTCTTGTGTATTATGTATGACATTTTCCCTCTTATTTCTTCTCAGCTAAATCAAATAAGAGTGTACGTAGAATACATTGAAATGACAGTGCTCTACTTGAAGTTTGCTTTAGTTTCTTGATGTTTTCAACTGTTTGGAGAGGATCCATGGCTTCTCTTACCCTCTTCAACTCCTCCTCTATCTGAACTATCCATCTCATTTGATTTAGAGTGCCAAATACAGTTGCCTACCTTGCCCCATTGAGCCCTCTGCAAGACTGAGCCTCATTCCCTGCACCCAAAATTTTCTTTCCATTAGAGCCCACAAACACATCATTTATTCAATCAAACTCCTTTACATCTATACCTAGCCTAAGATCAATAGTTAAATCAGTCATCTCAAGCCCTTAGTGATCATGATTTGTTGATATTGACTCGGAGAGAGCCCTCTCCTGACCTAGTAGGGCTAGCTACCAGGTTGAGCGTGATTTGATGTTGGCCCTGGATGCTACATTTTTCAACTTGAAGTAAATCTAGGCTCTAACAACCTAGAGGCTTTCCCCTGTTCCCATAATCTGTAGATCAAAATTTGTGACAATGTTGACAAATGAATCCTTCGAGGTAGGTTTGTGATACAACTGATGACGGTGCCCGTTTGTAAGTAATGATGTCCTTGCACTATCAATGGTTACCAAATTTACAGTCCCATTGTCAAAGACTGCATCTAACTCATAAGGACCTAGCCATCTGGTGCATTGCTTACCCTTCAAGTCTTTAAACTTTGAGTCGTATAAGAGAGCCCAATCTCCTTTCTTGAACTGCTTCTTCTTTATATATTTGTCGTGCCACTTAGCTCTCTGTTGTTGGATAGTCTCTGTTTGCTGGATAGCAACCAACCATTTCTCCTCCAATTCATTGAGTTGGTTCAATCTCTGCCTTTATGTTGTAGGAAAATCCAAATTGACCTGCAATGTTTTCCTTAGTGTTTTGATTTCAAATTCAATGGGGAATAAAGGGTTATTTTCCATACACAAGTTCATATGGTGAGAATCCAGTGGTGTTCCTCCATGTATTCCTGTATGCCCATAACACTTCCAGAAGTTTGTTAGCCCAATTTCTTCGATGACTGGCCACAGTCTTAGTAAGGATTCCATCAATGACTTTATTAGTGATTTCTACCTGGCCATTCACCTATGGATGGTAAGGCGTTGTGATTCTATGATGGATTTTATATTTTTCGACCAACTCCCAGATCTTATGAGATATGAACTATGGTCCTACGTCTGTGACTATCTCTCTGGGTATCCAAAACCAGACGAAGATGTCTTCAAACATAAAGTCTGAGACGGCCTACTCCATGGCTCTAGTTAGTGCCTTCGCCTTGATCCATTTCATGACATAGTCGGTACAGACCAAGATGTAGGATCTTTGTTTAGATGAAGGATTGATTGGTCCTACAAAATCTAGAGCCCACTTCTCAAAAGGTTCTATGATGATCTAGGGCTATAATGACATCTCATCTGATTGTAGTGGTTGGCCCATCCTTTGACAACTATCACATCCCTTCACAAACTTCTTCGCATCTTGAAATATTGTTGGCTAGTAGTACCCTATTGAAAGGACTTTGTATCCTATTCATTTTGTCTATGAAGTGCCCTCCACAAGGTTCCTCATGGTAGGCTTTGAGGATATCAAAGACCTCGTCCTCTCGAACACGTCGTCTGATTTGGAAATCATGTCTAGTGTGATAGAGGTTCCCATCTATCTAGCTATATGTATCACTTTGTTGTGTGATTTTTGTTTTCTCCTTGGAGGATAAATACTGGGGAAACTTCCCTGTAGCAAGATAATTGGCTATATCTTCATACCAAGGTGAGTAAGTAGAAATAGAAAAAATATATTCATTAGGTAAAGAATCTTCAGTAGGAGTGCAACTGTCATCAATAGCTAGCCTAGAAATAAAGTCAGCTACTACATTGTCTTTTAATACTTATCTACAATAGTGATATCAAATTCTTGTAACAACAATAACCATCGTGTAATCCTACCATTTGTAATTTCCTTATTCATTAAAAAATGAATGGCAGAATGGTCAGTGTGTACAAATACTTGATATCTAGTGATGTAACGCTGTAATTTATTAATGGTGTGCATGACTGCTATGAAATCCTTCTCAGTCACTGTGCAATTGAGCTCAGTTGGAGTTAGGTTTTTACTTATGTAGTAAATAGCATAAGATTTCTTATCCTCCAGTTGGCCCAAAACAACACTAGAACAATATATGATGCATCCATAGCTATGTGAAACGACAGTTCCCAATTAGGTCCTTGCAATACTGGAGCTGCTGATACACAACATTTCAACTTTAAGAAGGCATGTTGTCCATAATAAATCAACATCCTTCATGAGAAGGGAAAATAATGGCGATGCAATTCTTGAAAAAAAATCTATAAATCTTCTGTAATACCCTGCATGCTCCAAGAAACTACGTACCTCTTTCTGTGTTTTGGGGGTTGGAATTCTTAGAATTACCTCTATTTTTGTAGGGTCTACCTTGATTCTGTCAGCAAAAATGTAATGTCCAAGCACGATCTCTTCAGTAATCATCATGTGACATTTCTCAGTGCTCAAGGCAACATTAGTCTGTACACATCGCTCTAGCACCTTTTCTAGATTGACTAATGCTCTTTCAAAAGAATCTCCATAAGGTGTGAAATCATCCATGAAGATTTCCAGACAATCATTCAATAAGTCAGAAAAAGATCCCAGAATCACCCTTTGAAAGGTTGCTGGCACATTACAGAGCCCAAAACGTATCACTCTATATGTATAGGTTCCCCAAGGACAAGTAAAGGTCATTTTATCCTAGTCTTCCAGGGCAATCTATATATGATTGTAGCCACTAAATCCATCCAAAAATGAAAAGTACTTCTTTTTGGAGAGAGTATCAAGGACCTGATCTATAAATGGTAACGGAAAATGGTCCTTCTAAGTGGCCTTGTTGAGTTCTCTATAATCAACAAAGACTCCACTTGCCATTCTTTTTAGGAACGATGATAGGCGGTGACACCCACTGACTATTAGATATTGGATAAATAAAATTAACACTCAAGAGTTTATGTAGTTCTTCTTTCACCACTTCCTTTAGTGCAAGGTTCATGTGGCATTGTGGCTATCTAACTAGTTTGCAACCATCCTTCAAATAAATACGGTGAGTGAATAGGTTAGGGTGGATCCCTTTCATATCCATATAATCCCATGAAAATTCCTTATTATACTTCTATAACAGTTGTAACAACATTTGATTATGTTCAGCAGTCAAATCGGGATTAACACTAAAAAATTTCCAGATTCAATCTCAATTGGGCTGCTAGTAATGCTTGGAGTGGTTCTCATTTATTCAAAATCTCTATCTTCTAAAGTTCCTCCTTATTTGCATTTTTAACAGAAGCAACAGAAAGTGAATTACTAATAAAATCATTAATAACATCATCTTTTGTCTTGTCTTCGCAATACGGGGCTTTCCCCAAAGTGAGGAGTGGTAGGGAAAGATCTGACTCAGGCTCAAACTCATCCCACCAAGGGTTGTACACATCCACTTTTGGTTTTGGGGGATAAAGATTAAGGTTTTGGGTTGCCTGACCATCTAAGATCACCATGGATCCTGTCTTGCAACCTATGAATGCGTCTACATTGGCCAGCCAAGGTCTCCCTAAGATCAAAAGGATTACCCAACAAATTGGATTTGGGCTGTAGGATAAGGAAATAAGTCGGGTATCTCCATGAAGCTATTGTAATCGATACATCTTCTAACATCCCCTCGGGTTTAACATGGGACCTGTCTGCCAATTCCAGCACAGTATGAGTGTGCCTGAGTCCCTGTAGCCCAAGAGTGATAAAGAGATATTTCATCATTACATTAATGGCAGCCCCAAGATCAATCAACGCATTGGTTATGGGCTGATCATTAATGTAAATGGTGACTGTGGGATTTCTTGGATCATGGTACTTAGTAAGGAGAGGCTGAGCAAACATTAATTCGAATAACTGTCCCATCACATGTATGGTGGTAGGGTCTTTATGCTTCCTCCCAAGCTTCTTGATGCACAAATCTCTCACTGTCTTGGTATAGATGGGTAGTTCTTTAAGGGCTTGTAGCAAAGGAATTTGTATTACAAATTTTGCAACTCCCTAAAGAAATCAGATTTAGGCTGTGAAATCATCCTAGGTTCGGCCAATCTCTGAGGGTACGGGGGGTCCTGCATAACAACAGTTGAATTTGTTGTTACAAGTGTATTAGCCTTCCCCGAATTAGTTGTTATAGATGTAACAATTCTTCTCGGGTTGGCTATTACAGATGTAACAACTTCCTCTGTATCAACCGTTGTAGACACAATATCCACCTCAAAGCCTCCAACTTCTCCTATGGATGGTTCACAATCCTCCTCTGTAATGATAGGGGAGTGACTGGGGTTAATTATTGTGCCCGATCGTAATTGTATTTCATTAAGTTCCATGGGGGTAATAAAGTAGGTCTGGAAGGTTGTAGGAGCCTATATGCCCTAAGCTAATTTATTGTTTGGGTTTGGGTTAGGTTGCACAAGTAGTTGGGGTCACACAGGTGGTGGAGGAGTAAGAGCTTGGAAAGGAGGTAACTACAGCTCTTTCCACATGGGTGGTGAAGGAATAGTTGAATTCTAGGCATTTTCTCTCCAATACTGGTTCCAATGGTATGGTTGGGATTGAGAATACTGAACAGGAGGAGATGGAGACCATTGGTTCTAGGGTTAAGGGAACTGAGCTGAAGGAGGGGCATAACATTGTCATGGATATGGTTGGTTATTATATGCATTGTTCCACGAATTGAAAGAGGAAAAGTCTTGAGACATACCTGGAGGTTGTAGTTTCCATGGCCTCCTTAGTGCAATGAAGTAAGATGACTACACCTCTTTGCTTGATTCTATGAGTACTTCCTTTAGACTAGTAAGCTCCAGACACTTCTCTATCAAATGCTCCATCTTGCAGATGTTACACGAGATGATGCTATTTAATTCGCATTCCCTCTGAGGATGTTTCTTCTGAAAAGTTGGATAGAACACAGCCAGGGGTGTATCAGCTTCTTCTTGTGTCTTTTGATCTATGCTATTTTTATCTGGCCTGAGAGAGTGTTGAGGATATCGGCCTTGAAATTTTCAAACAAATTTATGATCTCCACTCTAGTTACTCCTCTGCCTGCAGATTTTTGTATGCGAATAGAAGCATCCTAAATTATACTTCTTCCTTTAGATGATCCTCGAGAGCATCGTAGGCAAAGATTTATAATATCAGAGAATGGATCTTGTGATATATCCCTTTTTCCTAATAGGTTGAGGGTGTTAAGGCAGTCATCCCTCATTCCTCTGATGAATATACTGTTCAACATTTCTGGGTCTAAATCATTGCGTTTAGACCTCTACAGATTGTAGTGGAACCGTTCCACATAATTTTCCAGGTTTTCTTCCTCCTTCTATGTCATTCTAAATATCTCTTCCCTTAAGTCCCTAGTCCGACAATAGTCCTAGTACTTTGACAAGAATGTCTCCTTCATAGCATTCCACATTGAAATGGAAGTGGGGCATAATCCCATGAACCATCTCAAGGCTACTCCTTTTACAGTAGTAGGAAATAGCTTTATCTTTTGAGCATTTGTGGTATAATCATAACTTCTACATAGGACATCAAACTCAAACATAAATGTATCTGGATCTTCAACAGTCATCCCCTGGAAAGATGGTAAGGATGATATAGGAATGTTTTCATAAGAGCTTCACCTCTGATATTCCCAATTGGGAACTCAAAGGTGGTGGTAGTGGTGTCTGTTTTAACATTGTTATCATTGTTTTCTCCTATGATGAATTCTTCTAACCCTTCCTGTAGCAGACGTTCTTCGAGCTATGTTTATGATGGCCCTGCAGATGTGATTAATGCCTCAGATACCACTGGGGTTGGTTGTTTCACCGCACTACCTGTATTTGGATATTGATAAATCAATAGGTTTGTTTCTGCCTCAGGTGTCTGATGTTCCCCCTCGATTTTCCCTTGACCCTCGGTCCTCAAATTCTGGCTACTAACTTCCACTTCTTGCTCATAAATCAAATCCTTGATCTTGGGGGTATGAGTACTAGCCTTAGAACAATATGGTCCCGAGATAGAGGGATTGGAGGTTTCTACTTTCGCTATGGGAGTAATAACATTCTACAGCCCTATTTTCCTTGCATTCCTTTGAGAGCTGGACTGTTCTTTTTCCACCTTGGAGATTAATTCTTGGATAAATGTCTTCCTTCCCAAATCTTCACCCTTTGTTTACTTTTTACGACCCATCGTGCCCGTGACATATTAGAGTGGGGGTGATTTCAATGTCTATATAAGTCCTACAAATGCACACATGAACCCTATGTGTATTAAATCACACTCTAATTGCCTCAATCTTTGACAGTGGTGAGACCGCCCAGGTATGTTAGAGCGATGCGCAGGTTCTAACCTCTCGTCTTACTGCCCAGTGACTGAAGAGCTGAAGACACACTAATCAAAGCACCAAAATGTCCTAAGTATTCTAGTGATCACAATGGTGAGCCTGCCTAGGTATGTTAGATCAATGCACAGGTTCTTATCTCTCGTCTTACTACCTAGAAAATATGGACTAGGAGCACTTCTATGTTAAAAAAACAACTTGGCTCACTGTATCGTCAACTTGCCATCCCCGACGATGGCGCTAAAATGTAGTGTTGTTTTAATCAACCTTAATTGACTCAGAGTGCAACATTAATTGTAAACCCAGAGTAGGTCTTGTTGTTTCAATGGAGTTCACACTGTCTATGCTAATACACTCTAGCCAAGCATAAGAAAATGCAGAAAAACTGTAAAAGATGTTGCTGATCTAAATCGTTGAATCAAACCATGTGTGCAGATACAAAAACAGTCTACATAATTAAATCATAACTCGTAGTTATTGAAGCAAAGGTGCGCCACACAAGAACTAACATCTATTCTAGCTGGTTACTATTACCCTGTTGATTAACTCTGTGTAATAGCATAAGATAAATAGAAACAAAAATGAATACAACCCACGATTTGTACAACAACAACGAGAAACCATAAATCAATGAACTAAACTGAAATGTACACTACCTAATCACTATAATCCCATCGAAAGAGGAGGGCCCTTCCTCCTCAGCAGGGAGGAAGAAGAACACAAACAGTGATTAACGAATTAGTTGGAAAGTAGCAACATCACCGTGCCAATTGATATTGAATAAGTTCAGGATTACAGAAACAAAGTAATGGTACTCTTCTATATGTTGTTTGCTAATACATAAAATTTCGAGTCTTTTATAATTATTACAACCCAAAAATTAAAAAGCAGACCATTCATGAGAATCTCACAATTCTCATGCTGATAAAAAATAAAGAAGTTACAACTTATTACTAAATAAATATACATCGGTTGTAACTGCTTGAGTCTTGTTGCTTCAAAAATAAACAATCCTACTACTGATAGCTGTTATGTGGAATAGTACCCACATTTCCAGCTTCGGTGCAACAACATTGAGAAAATGGTGGTTAAGGATAATGCGGCATAACTGACGACAACACTGTTGATGTAATGATAGATCACACGAGATGTAATAGTGTCCGATATGTAACAACAATTTGTAACAGCAGCAACCTGTAACAACACCTAGTATATAGCAGCGATCTATAACAACACTCAGGATTTAACAATGAACCGTTCTACGCTTTACTGCAGTTAATCCTTGCTGCCTATCTGCTTCATAGCTTCATTCGTGTGATCCAACACCTAAAAAAGATGAACTTCCCAAAATACTCCTTCAATGCTCTCCCAGTTAGCCACAGAAAGGAATAAAGCTTCGTATTATTCGGTAAAATACAACAAAGTAACATGACAGTAAAATGGATTAAAAAGGTAAGAAAACAGAGAGTTTGGTGATATAAGGGCACAGACTTGGAGGATAGAAAGGTCAAAATAGGGGAAAAAATGTGCAGAAAATAGGTAAAAAACCACACCCAACACTATGTTATAGAAAAATAACAACATTTAAGCATATTGAATGCATGAGGCAATGTTAGTTTACTTGTTAGAGCGCACACACGCACACAGACACACACATATATATAGATATTGTTAGGTCCCTATGCTACTAGTGTAGCCCCTTATTGTTATTTTTGTGCCCATGTATTCCTCGTATTGTTATTATTGTTCCCCATAGAAGCCCACTACCATTATTATTGTGCCCTTACATTATTATTGTTATGTAGGCTATGATTATATTGTGACCTATTAGACTCCTATATATTGAAAGGAGGTATTTTCATTTGTATCATCCAACAATTGCTCATTTATGTAATGTAAAGGAGGTTTCCCCCTCAAAGAGGATAATTTTTAAGTCATTGATCTATCCTTTTGTGAGTTGGTTGCAGAACATTTGGTATCAGAGCTTTGGGTTCTAGGGTTTCACTGCTACAAATAGGTCATCATGGAATTTTAACTATAATTTTCTTATACAATGGGTTAGAAGTTGAATTTTGTATCCTGAGGAGCAGAAATCTTGATGAACTTTGTATAAAAAATTTAGATATTGGTTTGCTATATTTTTGGAGATATGATCCAATGAAGTTATAGTTTTGCATGCTCTAGAATTTTGTCTCAAATAGGTGAGCTTGGGAAAATCATCATACCTTCCTCTACGAGAATCAAATTTGTATTTCATAAAAATTGGACACAATTTCACAGAATGCAGTATCTTGTGTATTGTTGTTAGGGATGAAGGTCAAAACAGGGGCACGTGGAACTCCGTACAAGTTTTCTCTACTGAACGAGTCCATAATCAGGACATTGTGGGATATTGGACATAACTTTATCTTGAAGAATCCATATGTGATATGACTTGTGGAATTGGAAAGAATAATAGAGGGCTACCAAAGAACCAAACTTCAGACCTCCAAGATCAAAATTTATAGATATACAACAGATTCAATACTGAGCTCCTACAAAGCAAGAAAAATATGTGTATTGTTTTTAAATTTGCTTAAGTTTTGTTTGAAAAATCAGTTTGAAGTGATTTGAGGGGCATAGTGAAGCATAAATATCATTGTTTTATTTAAAAATGACTCAAATTAATAAAATGGAAACACCTAGTAAGAAACTAGAAAGCTCTACTATGATGCACGAAGAAGAGGAAGAATGCAACATGACATATCAAAATTACGAGACCAAGTGAAACAAATTTCGCTCTCGTGAAGAGTAACCAAAAATGAAATGGAAGCTAAGATGGATGGTTTGAAGAATGGTTTAAAATTAGACATGGCAGGTTTAAAAGCAGATATGGAAGTTTTGAAGGATGGTTTAAAACAAAACATGGAAGGTTTGAAAGAATGTTTGACAAAGTTGCTACAAGAAATGCTTCCTAATGGCGAAAAGATATTAGATGAAACTTATAATGAGAACAAAGGAAATGTTAGTCATGATTTCGAAAAATCTAACATTGGATTTAAGACCCAACATATTCCAAAGATCAAGATGAGAAACTTTGATGGAAAGGATTTGATAACATGGATACTACAGATGAATTAATATTTTAATCTACATAATGTGAAACACACAAAAAAGGTGTGCATTGCAACTTTATATTTGGAACATAATAAGTTTGTATGGTATCAATGGCTTTGTTCTTGTAAACCACTTGTCACTTGGTCCATTTTTACAGAGGAAATGGTAGCAAATTATGAGGATACAAAGAGAAACACCTTATTTATCCAATTGATAAATATCAAACAAAAGGGGTCAATGGCTTAGCACATTGCGGACTTCCAAAAATTGAATACAAGGGTAAATGATATTCCATAGGAACATAGGATTTTATGTCTTCTTGGGGGCTTTAAAGTATAACATCCAAAACTAGGTTCATATTTGGGAACCTGATTCATTAGAGAAGGCATTCAAGGTGGCAAGAAAAGTTGAAAGCAAAATTATGGCAACAAGGAAATCTGCCACTCACAAATATAAAGATGGAAGTGTTGTTGCTCGTAGCCTTCCACAACCTACAAGGTTGATGCAACAACAATTGGGAGAAAAAAAGAGAAAGAGGGATTTGTTATAGTTTTGATAGCAAATACACTAAAGGTCATAAGTTTGCTGAGAATAAATTATTTTACATAGATTGTGAAGAGGAGGAAGAAAATGAACTAGAAACATCAAAAGAAGAGGATATACACCAAGAACAAACCCTAGAGAAAGAAGAAATGGATTTGACCATACCTTTTAATGCACTAGCACAAATTACCACTACTCAAATTCTTGAGATAGAAGGACATATCAATAATAAAAAGGTAATAGTGTTGATTGATTCGGGTAGTGCCCATAATTTTATTCATTGTAAGATAGCCAAGGAATTGAATTACTTCCTATATCTAACCCTAGAGTGTCCAAAGATGGTTGAAAATGGAGGAACTATAAATTTCTATGGAAAGTACCATAATATCAAGCTAACCATGGGGGAATATGTATTGAATAGTCCAATGATTTACATTCCAATAGGTGGTGTTGATGTTGTATTAGGAGTCCAATGGTTAAAATCTTTGGGTATGATAGATTTTCATTTTCAATAGATTCTCTTGAAATTATTTTGGCAAGGAAAGGAAGTTGAATTAAGGTGTATCGCAGGGAAAACAAGAAGATAATCGTCTCTAATGGCATGACAAATCTTCTAAAGGAATAACAACAGAGCATAATTTCACAATTATGCTCACTAAATATTCAAACATCAAAATCATCTATTTCTCTAGATCTACAAAAAGTCTTAGAAAAACATTCCAAGGTATTTGAGAATCCCAAAGGCTTCCCACCTATTTGTGATCATGATCATGCTATTCATTCAATTCCAGGAAGTGTTCCTCCAAACATGAGGCCTTGCAGATATCCCTATGCCCAACTGTTATAGCACCATCTACCACTCTTGGTATATATGATGCTTTTTTTACGGTCTAGGGCAACCCCTCCTTCCAGACTTGGTCCAAATATATAAAAATAGTGTTCCATTCCCTGTATGCTACTTTTCCCTGAGCTAAAAGTGTGTGCACGCGGGTCAGTTAATATCCAACCCACGGATATGTATTAAAACACTTAAAAAATTAAATTTCCTTAATTTTGGGTGGAGTTCACAGGTTTTACCTGTTGATTGCCTCCTATTGCCCGTGGCCCAATGGTTTCCCAACTAAAAAACTAATTACGAGAGGTATAAATAAACCTATATGGGAAGGCTTTAAGGGCGAGAAGAGATAGAGTTATTATACTGAGATTATCCCTAACTGAGTCTGATGAATCCCTATGCTTCATGCACTTCCCCATGCTTCAAGAAACCCTTGTTTCGTTGATTGTAGATATCCTTCCTTTTTCTTGAGATATCATGGTGTTGGCGATGGAAAAAGATTGTTGAAGAGTGGGATAGTACGAATCAGGAGGACGGTTCTGCTTGAAGCTAGAGAAATACTTAGGTGAATTCTCTCCATGTTACTTATAGCTTACTGCAATAAAAGAAATGTTGTCTTGTTTCTAAAATTAACTATGTCTATGCATCAAATTTTGTTTTAATTCATATATGAATGTCATTTTGATGTATGATCAATCATTTTTTTATATTATATAAAGTCAATTTCGTGAATATGCTTTACTTCTATATTGTTATGTATGTTCAAATTAAATGATTTTCAGGTTTGAAGAACATCGAGAGTTGTAGAGGGTCTAAACCCTGCGGGACCTACTCAAACGAAGGAAATCCGGGTACGATCACTTTTACGTAGTTTTATAATATAAGCATCTTTCCTAAGCTGTTTGACTATATCTTATTGTAGTTTTCTTTTGCTCCATTGTGTTCTAACCCAAAGCCCTAGGGTGCTTTCACTCGAAATAGAAATGGTGATTCCATTGGGGACAACAATCTTGTTATTCCTGGTTTGGGTTGTTCATTCTCAATCAGGGCTCAATCATTGGTTTGCTTGCAGTTACAGTCTTATTTGGTCTACTAGAGTCCCAGGCCTCAAGTCTGATCTTTTGGATCAGACTTTGTTTTTTATTTTTTCTTGTAAAGCTTTGTATATGCTCTTTACTTTGTTTACAGTCACGTATACATGCTTTTTTCTATAAAGTGAACTCACATATACGTGAGTTTCCTGTGTCAGGATCACGTGTGCACACCTTTGTGTTTGCACACAGTCATGTATGAAATTTTTTGCATTTTGTTTCAAATCCTTCAGCGCAAATAGATTTGTTGCCTGGTCTTTTCAGTCTCTGTGTGGTCAATTGTTCTCTGAAGAATTTAATTATTCTGCAAGCTTACTATTTCGAAGTCTCTTCCTCATTGAAAGTATTTTGCCTAGGTTTGCTTCTTTAGCGAGTTTGTAATTTGTGTTTTGGCACACAAAACTTCATCCTGAAGTTCTTGATTATTCGGGTCCTCCAAAACATGAGATTGTTTTCAGTTTTAGTGACAAGCCCAAATTTCAAATCTACGTGCTTTGCTCTCCTTTGTTTTGTGGCCTCATAGATTTTCTTTCTTTTTGAAAGTCTTTTTAGTGAATTTGGAAGTATTTCTTTCCTAGCTTCTTGGTCAGTTTTTCAAACTCTTTGCTACTATTTGGGTCATTTTGTACAAATTGAAGTATTTTTGCTCAAGTTTTCGTTCATTTTTGAGTTTGTAACTTGCAAAGAATCCTTGTGTTCTTTTTTCGATCTTTTGAGTTTTAGTAGCATTTTGGTGATTTCAAAAAGTTGTTTTGGTTTCTTCTTTAAAAAATAAAATATCTCAAAAAACTTTGTTTTTGTTTTCCTTTTTCCAAGTTATGTTTATGGTTTCTTTGTTGAAAGTGAATTGCAATCTTTTACAATTTTTCCTTCTTGTTTGGAGAGAATTTTGTGTTCAAAATTTGTATCCTCTTCAATACTTAAGTTGGCTCATTGTTAGTTATAAACAATTGCTTTTTCTTTTTGAGTGTTGATAAGGATCTTACATCTCCATTATATCTTGCATTAGGGTAGTTTGCATTGTTAAAGCATTCATAGTCTTTTATTTTTTGGGTGTGTGAACTGTGTTTCAAGAAAATAAGAGAAAAAGTACTTTGCTTTGTATAAGTTTCGTAGAACACGTATAGAGATCTCTTTTCATCGAATAAAAAATGACTGCATCCATGTAGTTAACTTTTCATTGATTTCTGTTGCATCATACAAACATCATTGGTTTCAATCCCATATTTACCCTTGACTTAAATAACAGCCATTAAAATCAATCGATTAATTAAAATAAAATAGAAATTTTATGCTATCATCAGAATACACCAATAAGTTTAGGTTTACTAGGACCTTGGATTAGGTGAGAGGAGAGTTAACTCTCCAAGGCCACTCAAAATTACAAAACATAGAAGTTTGATTAATGAGAGAAATCCAATAGCGTTAGGGAGATTGGGAAAGCTCCGTAACTGGGAGTAAAGCATGAGGGAGATTTAAGATAAGGATGAGAGATATCCCCTCTCTTACTTGTCAGATCTTGCCTCACGACTGTTCCACTCGGCTTCTCATACGAGTTGGTGACTATAGTTTCCTATCCTAGGGATCACACAGGTGGCTGCGAAGGGGAATCCTGTGGCACCTAAGGCTGATGTTGTATCACATTCAACAATACTTCTAGAGGGAACCCTTGCAAAGCTTGAGTGCTTGCATCAACAAAGGCTATTGTCTGGAGGTCAGCGTAACTGCCTCTGATACCTTTGCTAGTAGGCCTGGGGCATAATTACCCCAGTCTATTTTTGGAAGGCCCTTGTTATTAACTTTCTTGTATTTTGGTGTCTAGTCCTAATCACTCGGAGTGGAAATACATGAGAGTTGTTTGATTACTGATAGCTTAGCTTTATAATTTTTTTGAGTCTTTAAGTAGATATTTTAAATAATTCAAAGTGGCTGATCGACCATCTTGATGGTCTAGGAGACTTTGTGGGCTATCACCTATGAGCCTTGACCCTTCTCCTAGAAGGCGTAGGAGCAATTCTACTAGTGGTTTTCAACCAATGGCAGTAGGCGCATCAGAGATTGATCCTCCGCTTGGGGTCATTAATTCACAAGATAGACTTGGAACTAGTAGAGATTTAGGGAGGAACACACCAGTTCTTTCTCAAGTTCTTTTTCAGTCAGAAGATAATATCGAAGTTGAAGAGATTTTAGAGTTGATTGTGGCTCTGAATTCTCCTCTTCCTCCTAATCATTCAGATGTTCTATTGTACATCGGAACCCCGACTCATAAGCCCTAAAGCCTAGGTTTACACCCATCTATTCCTTCGATGACCACTACTGGAATCATGGCATCTATGACAAGTGTTGGGAGTATACAAACTCACATATATGTACAAGGAGGAGGAACTATTTCCATCCATTCTATTACTCCCAGCGTGGTTATATTTGGGTCTACTTCCATTCCATCAACGAGTGGAAGTTCTTAGGCTACTGCATCTAGTTTTGGATTTATCCCTTATGGAATGCCATCTCATGGGATTCCTTCAATTCCTTTGAACATACCATCTATTGCCTCCACATCAATGATGAGTGGATCAACTTATTTTTAGGGTTTCCCATTTGGAAGTGGTCATATACCACACTCCAATCCAACAATAGGGTCAATGCCTTTTTCCTTTACAAGTCAAGGTAATAACCCATTCCAGAGTTGGACAAACCCTGCGATTAGTGGGATAGGAGCTAGGAATCAATTTTATTCTAGACAACAAGGGAATGTGCCATATTATTTAGTTAACTTGTTTCAAAATTTTTCACCCTTTGCTAACATATGGAATCCTTATCAAGGGCTATCAGCTCCTTTTAGCACTTCGTTAGGGGGTAACTTCACTGGTTACGAAGGATTTTCGACAAGAGTTGGTCAAACTCCAAATTTTTGTGGACCACACAAAGCACCCTTTGGTTCGGTAGGCTCTACGAGTTACTTCGAGCAACCTAGTGCTTTTCAAAATCCAGGTCATTCTTTTCAGACCTATGGGAACCTTGCCTACACTACATGGAATTCCCGAGGTTTGCCATGACTCCCTTTTCTGGCCACGTTGAACTTGCTAGACTTAATTAAATTGATAAATGATCCAATCCGATACAATATAGCTTGGCCTCTGGTCCCAACTAAACTTCCCTTGAATATCCCAAAATTCGAAGGGAAAAGTGGTGAAGATCGGAGAGACCATGTAACCACATTTCACTTATGGTGCTCATCCAACTCCCTAATAGATGATTCGATCTGGTTGAGGTTATTTCAATGCACCCTAACTAGAAATGTAGGCAAATGGTATAAAGAGTTTCTAGGGGGCACCTATACTTCTTTTTGTGATTTGGCTAATGTCTTTTTGAACCATTTATAGTTGCTTGTCCGATATGAAGCCGGAACTGAACTTCTGGCTAACTTTCAGCAAGACACTGCAACTCACATTTCAGATCACATCCAAGAATGGAGGAGGAGGAGAAGGCTTATCAAAGCTGAAATCCCACCAGAGTTCCTTCTTGAATGGTTTCTCAAATCATTACAACCTGAGATCTCAAAGGATGTGTCTCTCTTTGGTTTTTATATGTAAGAGCAGGCCATTTTCAGAGCTGAAAAATTGGAACTAATA
Source organism: Pinus taeda (assembly GCA_000404065.3). Taxonomy (NCBI): domain Eukaryota; kingdom Viridiplantae; phylum Streptophyta; class Pinopsida; order Pinales; family Pinaceae; genus Pinus; species Pinus taeda. The sequence continues at coordinate 45,335 of APFE030760445.1, read as the reverse complement.
TATTCTCAGTATGGGGTTCTTCAGAAAATTCTACTTGATGTTCCTAGATATAAGGTCGATTTAGCCAAGCCAAAACTAGGTCCCCATGCTGATGGTATAGTCGGATCAATTGATGTTAACATGGTGAACCTATTGAATCAATTACAGTAGTTATCTCTACAAACTACTTCTACCTAGGGATGACCATCTGTACCTAGACCTTCCCAACCTACCTCTATAAATGTCGTCCAGACCACTAACCCCAAATTAAATAAAAAAATTTATGGGAAGAGGAAGGGACAAGGTAAGAAGAAGAACCAGGAAGGAAAAGGCAATGCAAACAAACCTGACAATGATGTCGGGGAGGGTAGGAAAGAGTCCAAGAAAAAGGTAAAATTTCCATGCAAGTTATGCAATGGAGATCATCTGACTCACCTCTGCCCTAAGATGCAAGATGCTCAGCGCTTATTAGAACAGCAAGGGTGCTCTAGATTCCAAGTTATTCTGACTAACCCTTTTGACCAAGGGCAGGAATTACTTGTTGGTGCAAATTCTAATGATGGTACCTCCATCGGGGGCAACGAGGAACGAGAAAATTCATCAAATGTTTATATGATGTTCTCTCACATTGACGTCGCTACGCAAGCATGCAATTATGGTGAATTGGAAACATCTAAGGCTAAATCTATTCTCCAAGCCACAAAACCACTTCATATTGAGTGGCCCTCTATTGAGTCTATAACTCAGATACCAAAAGGCTCCACAAAGTGCTTGACTATTAAACCTAATGCTAGGGCAGCCCATAACTACTCAATTGTAGAAGATCTAGCTCAAATTCCTTGTGCTATGTCAACATTGGATGTACTCCAGTCGTTCCCTACTTAGAGAAGTGCTTTGCTTTCGACAATCGGCACAGTAGACCCAAAGAATTCTTTAGTGCTCACTTTTGATATGTTAAATGTCAAAAAGAGACTTCCTCACCATATGGCTTTCCAGATAAAGTCCACATACCGAAAGATCAATATTTTTCAGACTATTATAGATGAGGGAGCTTCCACATGCATGATGTCTATGTCATGTTGGAAGGCCATTGGATCACCTTCAGCTGTTTCTTCACCAACTCTTTTGACGACATTTGATGGACATTCTCATATGTCGCATGGGATTATCTCAACCTTTCCTATCTATGTTGGGGGAAAGGTATTGAATATTGAGGTAGAAATCATCTATGCAAACCTAGATTATAACCTCCTCTTAGGGAGGAATTTCATTTACGAGATGGGTGCCATAGTTTCAACTTTATTCTGCATCCTCTATTTTCATCATGAGGGGAGGATTGTTAGAGTTGATCGCTTAGATTATTCTCCAGGTGACTCTCATGCAACTTGGGATACTACCATTCCATTGGTGGACAATCCCCGTCAACTTGTTGAGAATTTAGGAGTTGGGATGTACTCTTCGTTCATGGGTATATTCGACCTCCCTGCTCTTACAGCTAGAATTAATGTGATTTCATCCTCTAGGGGACCCTCTCGGAAAGAGCTCTTTCAAACTCATTGTTTTCCAGACCCTTGGCCCTTACCTTCATCTACCACCATATTAGACGGAGGGCAGGTAGGTGGAATGGCATTTCCCATGTCTACAGCAGAACTCGCTAACCATCTATCATTAATTCTGCAAACAACCATCCCACTCCTTTTTCACTAGAGGAGTTAGATGGAAATGTGGCTCCGGCTTGGACCCTCGATTCTACTTCAACTCCGGATTGCTTAGATATAGTCTTACCATCTGAAGAAGAAATTTTGGAAGAAATGCTGGGTGTGGATTGACCATGGGATGATTTACATCATTGTTCATATTTTCTCCCTCCATTGCGTGAAGTTGAATCTAGTTTTTCCAATCTATCTACTAGTGATGTTTATATAGCTTCAAACCCTTTGGCTCTAGCATAATTTTCTGCCGAAGGTAACATGTCGGTTATCTCAAGAACTGTACCTATAAACATTTATAGGAATCCTAACGTAATTGAAATTTCTTCATCAGATTTGATTGTTCCCTTGAATAAATTCAAATCTACATCGATCTCTTCAAAGAATTTCAAGATGTGTTCACTTGGTCTTATGAGGAAATTCCTAGAATTGATCCATCTATAGTCCAACATGAGATCAAGACATATGAAAACGCCAAACCCATTCGTCAAAAACTTCGACTGGTCAATCCTCGGAAAGCAGCAGCTATTAAAGCTAAAGTTGAAAAATTTCTTAAGGCGGGTTTCATATACCCCGTTCCTCTAACTGAGTGGGTTTCCAACCCAGTCCTGGTAGATAAGAAATAAGGAAAGATCCAAGTATGTATCGACTTTAGGGATTTAAATAAATATTGTCCAAAAGACAATTACCCCACACCTTTTATTGATAAAATTGTTGATGAATGTGCGGGTAATGAAATTTTTTCATTCATGGATGGATTCTCTGGTTACAATCAAATTACTATCCGTCCAGACGATCAGCACAAGACAACCTTTATTTGTCCCTGGGGCACGCTTACATACAAGAAGATGCCTTTTGGCCTTAAAAATGCCGGAGCTACTTTTCAGCGGGCCATGTATTATGCTTTCCATGACATCAAACATGTTATCAAAGCATACTTGGATGACTTAGTTGCTCATTCTTACAAGAGAATTCATCATCCCAGGCACCTTCGGTTAGTCTTTGAGAGATATCGTTTTTATAAAATCTGGTTGAATCCGAATAGTGTGTTTTTGCGGTCTCATCCAATCGGCTGTTAGGATTCATTGTATCGACTGAAGGGATTCGAGTTGATCCTTTCAAGGTTGAGGCAATAATTTAGTTGCCTCCCCCGTCTTCCATTTGCCAACTTCAAAGTCTTCAAGGAAAGGCAAATTTCTTGCAGAGATTTATAGAAAATTACACCAAGATTACCAAAGGATTTATGTGTTTGCCTAAGAAAGGATTTCCTTTTTTATGGGACAATTTTGCGCAATGACATTTTGATGCTTTGAAAAAAGCATTAACCTCTGCTCCATTATTGAGTCCAACAGTTTATAGTAGATATTTCCTTTTGTATCTTGCTACGGTAGAATAAACCATCGGTATGGTTCTGGTTCAGGAGGATGATGCTCTCAATGAGCATGTAATCTACTACTTGAGTTAAGGCTTAGTAGGACCTGAGCTACGCTATTCTCCCATCGAGAAATTGGCCTTGGCGGTTGTCCATGTTGTTTAGCAACTTCATCATTACATTCTACTTCATAAAACATTCATCGTAGCGGTTGTCAATCCTTTTTAGTTTGTCCTTAGTAGGTGAGTGATTAGGGGAAAGTATAATCGATGGATTGTTATTTTGCAAGAGTTCGATCTCGAATTCTTGTCAGCTAAATATGAGAAGTCATTAGTTTTTGCAGAGTTGATTTTGGAGCTGCCTTGTGAGGAAGCTATTATTTATGAGGAAAATTTTCCCGACAAACATTTATTCCTCATTTCTCCATAGGATCCCTGGTACGGAGATATCATTATATATATTCAAACTTCAAATTTTCCACCTACTTTCTCTAAAGATGAGCATCGAAAGTTACATCACCTTGGCAAAAACTATGTTATTATTGGTGATACATTATATCACAGAGGGGTTGACCCAATCCTTAGGCGTTGCTTAACTGTGGAAGAAGCCGTTAGTACTTAATGATTTCCACAGTGGAGCTAGTGGCGTCATCTATCGGGGCTTGCAATAGCCCAAAAATTTTTGCAAGTAGGCTAATTTTGGCCTTCAATTTTCAAAGATTTTATTGAAACAGTCAAACATTGCCATCCTTGTCAAGTTTATATTCAGAAAATGTGCGTGCATCCAGCTCCACTTTTTCTTATTATCACTGTCAGTCCATTTACGAAGTGGGGCATTGATTTTACTACGTCTAATCTGCCTTTGGTAGGGAATCACAAGTACATCATTGTGGTCGTAGACTACTTTACAAAGTGGGATGAGGCCATGCGTACTTTCAAAAATGATAGTGAGACAACAGCCTTGTTTCTCTTCAGCCAGGTTATTTCATGATTTGGTATCCCAAGAGAGATTGTCACTAACCATGGCAGTCACTTCCAAATTCAACTGATGACTGAATTGGCTCTCAAGTTGGGCTTCCAGCAGAAGCATTCATCTCCATATTATCCTCAGGCCAATGGGTAGGTTGAAGCCATGAATAAGTCCCTTAAGACTATCCTGCAAAGGACAATTGATAAAACTTGATCCAATTGGCACATCATGTTGTATCTGACACTTTGGGCATACTGAGTGTCAGTTAAGATTGCCATTGGTTTTACTCCTTTTCAACTAGTTTATGGGTTGGAATCTATCTTCCCTATCGAATGTGAAATTCTAACCCTTAAGCTAGATGTAGAACTTCTTCCGGAGACATATGGTCTCGAAAAATGCCTCGTTCATTTGGAACATCTTGATGAGCAGCGTTAAGATGAAACCATAATAAATGAAGCCCATAAGAAGAGGATTAAAACTCAAGGCGACCTTGTCTTAGTCTATGACCAAGACAAAGACACCCTGGGGGTAGGCAAGTTCAAATATATGTGGTATGGTCCCTTTATAGTCAAGCGTGTTTTGAAAAAAGGGGCTTATGAATTAATTGACTTTGAAGGGAACAAGCTGGCGAAGCCCAAAAATGGGCTCTACCTTAAGAAATATTTTTCTCAGGCTTCGATCGAGCAGTTGCTTGTTTGTATATATTGTATCTTTGTACATATCTGTCTGGCATTTTTTGATATCAATATTTTTTGATCTACTTTGGCAGGTGTTGGTGGAAAATTTGATATATTTCAGATTTGCTGATGGTGCAAGTAGGCCCACTTGGAATCTTTCTTCCACAGCTTGGTTGATTTATTATCTATCTGGCCAGTCGATGGTGTCGAGGGGAGTATGTATTGGCCTCGCTTCGAACAACATTTCTGAATATACCGCCATTCTTCATTTACTATCCGAAGCAATATCTTATGGGATTGATTCGTTGGTAGTTTATCCAGACTCACAAATGGTGGTGTCACAGTTAAATAACACTTATCGGGTTCACGATCCTTATTTATATCGCCAATTTTTGAGAGTGAGAGTGTTGCAATGATCGTTTATTTATATCACATATATTCACATTCCACGATCTAAGACTTCATTAGCAAAATCTATTGCTAATCAAGCATTAGATTAGCACATTAATCATTCATCAAATTAAATAACATAAAAAAATTGAATCTATATATATATATATATATATCATAAAATCACTTGTATATAGATGGAATGTTCAAAAATAATATATAAAATTGGGATAGGATGCCATCAAAATTTGGGCTTGTGCCCATAATCATTTCCAGTCATACATAGATCTATCTATCGAGCTGGCTCAGGATGAGCGGCTAAAAAGTTAACCATAGTGTTGGCTACACACCGAAGTATCCGAACCTAGTCCCATGGTACCCCTACCACACGACGCTGCATCTCCTCAGGCAGACCCCCTACAACTATCATAGGTATCTGGTGAGTTAGTCTCACCAAGTTTCTCTAAATAGCATAAAGGACTCTCTTTGTCTTAGTTGTCACCTCTTTGGCCCCTCTTCCATGACGCCTATGCCTCAGAAATTTATCAGGTCTCACTAGACCCACATCTGGAACATGGTCATTATATTTTGTCAGTATTTTGTCTCATCAAAAATATTTTTTTTAAATTCATTTCATATTAAAAAATCCAAATATTTTTAAAAAGACTCACAAAAAATTAAAAATTGTTACCTATGTCTCCCCATGCCGCATTTGGTGGTAACACTAAGTCTGGATCTCAGAAATACATGTCGACATATAGGTATTCATCGACCACGATGATTTGTTGATCCCACCAGGTGAAAAACTCATCATCAAAGGTCATTCTGGGCATGTCACCGCCCCCAAGGCACTTCATCAAGTCTGCCCATCTACCCATTTATGGATCTCTAGGGTTGCTGATGGACACTGATACTTTGGGACATAGCCTAGGTACCTTCTCGAAGAAGAATGCACACAAGATGGTTCCATATCCAAAATTCTTCATTTGACCCTTCTGTATAGAGGTCAATTGACTCTTCATGTTAGTCAAAAGAGGCATGCACCAGTCAAATATTGTGGTAAGACATTCCACTGCCAAGCTCATAGATACTCGTGATGCTTGATCCAGGGAAGCTAACCCATTTACCTGTGCAATGGTAAATAGCAAAATCCTCAAGGATAGAATTTCCACATGTTTGAATGGAATTTGATTCCCAATATTCTTTGGATGTCTAGGATAATATATATGGACATAGTCTTCCACCAAAAGAATACCTCTCATCCCGCATGTCGAGTGCACGACCTCCCCTCTTTGAAAGAGACTGATAATGAAATAGATATCTTTGACCTCAATCCGTACAGGCATTTGGTCGATCATGAAAGCATCATCCTCTGTGCTCCAGTAGTGGATCAAAAGTTCTAGCAAGTGCGTATTGGCTTTCATATTTGGCATTTTGAAGAATTTGAGTAAGCCACAACCTCTTAGAGCATCCAATGCATTTTGATCATTCATTATCTCATTATCTATGGCAGTATGCTCTCTTTCCCTCTAAGTGATAGTCATCCTGCAAAAACTTGAAATTTCAACCGTTAATTTATATGTTAAATCTTTAACTCGCATACATGTGGGTTCCCTTTATACACAGTTGTGTGTAGGGCCATCGTATACATAGGTTACTCACATCCAACCCACATGTACGCAGAGTTGAAAATTTGGGCATAGTTTCCCACAGTCAAAACTTCGAAAAAACTTTTAAAAAATATCATAAAGCATTACAAGTAGGATTTGAGGATTACCTGGAGACTCTGGGGCGATTTGAACGGTCCAATTGTTCAGAGGAAAGCTTGATTAGTTTTGCTCCACAGTTCTTTGCTCCAAACAGAAATGAAAAAAGTGTGAGTCCAAAAGTCATTATATAACTTTGAAATTGCAAAATATTTTTTCAAAAATGATTTTTTTCTCATGGATTTTTTGACCTATGGGCTTGGATTGTCAAGAGTGGGTTATTTTTACAGGAAATTTTGGAGACTTCTTCAAGATATTGTTTTGATCCCATGACCATTGGCCCGTCATGGCAGGTATAATTCTCTCATTGGCATTTAGGTTAGGGAAAACCATTTTCTACTGCATCTTACATACTAGCCTCCATTTAGCGATACATTAGTTGTAGGTTCGACCCCATCGTATCTTGGTCAGCGAACCATTTTCACTCGTTGAATTTTTTTAAATCATGATGTGATGGTAGAGCCATCCTTTACATGGGAATCTTAGTTAGATCTTTGCTGACATTGGTTTCCCATGCTGCTATACTGAGTAGGCTCGGGAATCCTCTTTAGTCCTGCCATGACTGGTGCATTGAAGACACATTCTCTTTTCTTCCATGCTAATTTCTAGCCTTATACCCTAGAGGCTCCTTTGTGTTGAGTTGTACTGATGCATTAGATTTTGACTATTTTCACCTTTTGGCCTTGAGCTAGCTTCACTTGGACTCGTGTTTAAGCCACTTATTTGACCATGTCTTCTACAAAGTCAGCCATGCTATCACTTAGCTTTTGCAACTTGACTTATCCTTTTACCCGTGGAAAGAGCATCCCTTTGAGTGTCCTTGACCAGTTTCGCCTCCCTGCATTGAGCATAGGAATGTTCCCCTCCCAGGAACTAGATCATCTGTTTCTTTGACACTCATTCTTTCCACTGTACTATAACATTCTTTTATTCTTTTTTCAGCTTAAAAAAAAGACCAATTTTTTTTATATATTCTAAGAAGAGTGGGAATGGGACAACATTTCCATATTTTGTTGGTAGCTAGAGTCAGTCATGTCACCCTTGAACAAAACACTCAAAATAAAGTCTCTCCTCCATTGGGGTGGGATTTAGTATGACTTAGGAGTGCCTTAACCTTGTTATTGAGTCAACACTCATCCAATTGGTTACCTCTTCCAATCATATGGAGAGTTTGCTTATGCCTCTTGCATGACAAACTTATACAGAGTTATCATATTCCACCATATAGTCATCATTGAGTCGTGCTTTTGTTCAAGGGAGGTAAACCTAACTCAGCCTCTCTACGATGTCTCTTGACCTATTTTTCAGTCAGTCATCCATGGTTGTCACTGTCATGTTTTTCATCACATCAGTTATATTGGTCCTTTTCTCATGCCGGTTTAAGGTCTCCATTGACTTCTTGCTAGCGAGTCTTGTCCTTATCGACTACGACAAATTTCTCTGAGGGCAGATCTAGAGCTGCACCTTGGCCCTATTTTCATTATTGATAGGACACCTTGTGCTCAACACTTATTAGTATCATGGGTCTTTGACTCAGTGGTTTCCCTTGTGTTCGACATCAGCTTTCAATATCACACATTGGGATTCGTGCAGTTCCTTGGTTTCCATTTGACCGTATTAGTGGATTCCTCGCCTCTGTGCCAACTTTCATTATTGGTTGTTTCAGAGGGTTTCTATCATGTGCTAGCTACATGTTGTGTACACTAGAAATGTGCTTAAATTGGGTTACTACATCTTTTTCATCTGATTCCTTCCACATTATTGGCCTACGGGTTACACTCATGCTAGACTGATGAAGGATGCCTTAATGCCTTCCTTCTAATGGATCTTTTCCTATTGACTACAACTCATTTTCTCTGGGAAAAATATCTAGAGTCCATTTGATAGTACCTTGGGGTTTGCAGTCATCAGTGGCAGATTCTTCACTATTGACAGTGGGAAACCATCATTGTCTCTTGATTGATGGATTCTTTCAAGTGTTCAACTTCATCTCATTCATTCGCACTTGTTATATTGTACTCGGTACCTTGACTCTCATTATCATTATCAGTGAGTAGTCTCACAATTGTTAATGGTATACACCAATGGCCGGTAGTCAAACGATTTCTCACGTGGGCGACCTCAGAGCATTCATTCCCATTTTGTAGAAATGTACCGTAGCGGTCGATGAAGACCTGGGATTGCATCAGCATGTTTTGGTTCATTTCTCAGTTGCTCCTGTTACTGCTAGTTGACACCATCCACCTTATATGTTGCAGTTCTTCACAGTGACATCTTATATGCTAGCATCTGAGTTGTGATGTAGTATCATTTTATTCCATCATGTTCATTTTGTACTATTGGGATCAGTTTTTGACATCAGTGATTAGCTTCATCCTTCAGCATCATTAATCGTCTTCTTATATGTGTTATTTAGACATGTACTTTTTCGATCACGATCAGATGATCCATTATGGACTTTCAGTTCTTTTATACTAATATACATAATGGATCTGCTTGTACTTGATATGCGGACATGCTTTACTTTCTTTGAGCATGGGTATTCCCACCTCAGACAATAGTTTCTTTTTGATCTCTTTTAATGGCTTGGCAAGCTGAATTCTGGTGAAGTCCTTCTCAGTCTTGACATGATTATTTCCATACACTTAATACATTTCATCCATCATGTACCCCTTATGACCTCACATATTAGGGGGCATCTGTTCTAGTACCATTTACCATTCTTGGTATATATGATGCTTTGTTTATGGCCTAGGGCAACCCCTCCTTCTAGGAATGTCGTTACCTTACCCGTTCATATATGAATATCAGTCAATACCCAACCCATGTATATGTGTTAAAATACTTGAAAAATTAAATTTCCTTAATTTTGGGCTGAGTTCATGGGTTTTACTTGTTTATTACCTCCTATTTCCTATGGCCCAACTATTTCCCAACTAAAAAACTAATTGGGAGAGGTATAAATAGACCTCTATGGGAAGGCCTTAAGGGGGAGAAGAGATAGACTTATTATACTGAGATTATCCCTAACTTAGTCTGATGAATCCCTGTGCCTCATGCACTTCCCTAACCTTCAGGAAACCCTTGTTTCCCTGGTTATAGATATCCTTCCTTTTTCTTGAGATATCATGGTGTTGGTGATGGAAGAAGGTTGTTGAAGGCTGGGATAGGACAAATCCAGAGGATAGTTCCACTTGGAGCCAGAGAAAGACTCAGGTGAATTCTCTCCATGTTACTTATAGGTTACTGTAATAAAATAAATGTTGTCTTGTTTCCGAAATTAACTATGTCTATGCATCAAATTATGTTTTAATTCATATATGAATGTCGTTTTGATGTATGATCAATCATTTGTTTATATGATATAAAGTCAATTTCGTGAATATTCTTTACTTCTATACCGC
>APFE030760445.1:19056-33975 GCA_000404065.3 Pinus taeda | reverse complement strand
TTATTTGTAATATTTATAAAACTTAAATATAGACTTATTAACTAATTTGTGGGTTATTAAAAAACTTTTGGACCATGATACCTTTAATATTTAATTTAACTATTTATTCTTATTCAATTTATATGAATCTTCATACAATTTACCTTTATTATATTAACTAGGTAATTACATATAGAGTGAAAGTAAATAAATAAATGAGTTTAAGATTATGATAACTAATTAACTAATTATTTACTAGTTTTATAATAGTTCTATTAATACGAATCTTTGGATAGTTTTAAAGTATTAAAGAGAATATAAAATATTTAACTCTTAGGTTCTAAGTTTGAATTCTTTAAAATATTTAGTTATTTATAAACAATTTTTTTGGTACCAATAAAAAAATTAAATAACTATTGAATTGTTTTAACAAACTAAATATTTAATAAATTAATTAGTTTTTTCTTTCCCTGTCTCTTAGTCCAGTCAAATGTAGTTGCTTTCCCCACCATTGAAGTTGTTTCCTTGGTCAAAATTAGATGTTGAATGATGGATCTCTCCATTTAACTTGGGGCCTGTTATCACCCCAAGAAACTCTCCTAGGTTGTATCTTAGAGATGCTCGGGAACATTACAAACTCAACATGATGTTGGAAATGGATGAATGGAAGGAATGATGCTTGTTCAACCCAAAAAACCACTCCTACTATGCTTAACTCCACACATGCGTGAACACCCCCAGACTAAAAGGCTTTAGACCACCAATTACTCACAGTTTAAAGGATTGGGTGAATATGGAGAATACTGACCACACTAGCAGATGCACAAGACCATGTGATGGTCGGCTGCAACCAGTAAAGAGGTCTGTAAATGTGTTTCCTAATGCAGAGACATGATGACAGCTCTCCGTCACTAAGTAAACAGAAACCTGAATACACATTCACTGATACATACAAGACTCTAACACAGAGGTAGGATGATAGCTCCTCTAATGCTAAATATTAAGAGTTCATGAAAAATACATAACAGGCACAACCTAGAAGAGAATAGAAGTGAAAAGTGAGCAATTAACAACAAAAGAAGATTGTATTAGCTAAAAATGAAGACGAGACACTGCAAGTATCAAAGTAGTTACAGTCTCCAAGAAGTTGAACCTTACATCAAAGAAATAACCATCTTCCCCGATTACATTGTGTTTTTGGGTATAAATAGAGTTTGATTACAAAGATGTTCTGCTATTCTAGGCGTGGAGGGGTCATAATTGACCACCAACTGCTTTAACTGTCTAATGGAGTCTCTGGTGCAATCTACCTACTTCAGTGGATGGATTTGATCTTCTCAGATGCTCTGCTGTACTTCTCGAGTAGGTGAAGTGTCGTATGGATGAAGTTCCATAACTACTGAATGAATTCAACTGCTTGACGCATGTCCTTTTCTTCTCAGCCATCCTTCATGTTAAATGCAGTTGTTGAGGATCTATTACGCCGAGTACTGGATACTGGCCACCTTCATCCTTTGGGATCATGAAATGGCTATGGTTGTGGATAGTATGGACGAACGAAGACAGAAGATCGGCCATCTAATTGCATGAATGGATGGCAGAGAGCACTTGACACGGAGTATCGAGAGGAATCGGGCAGAAACATGATCAAACAACATGAGCCACCGGATCGTGGGCAGACAGATCCGATGGCCATCGGGCGGAGGAGTAGCACGGGAGATAACAAGCGAGGATGGGCAAATGGGTGGTAAGCGGTATGTATCGTACTGCTTTTGGGAGGGAAGCGGTAAACGCACGTGGGCTCATGATACGAGTCATCGAGCGACACGTGGTAGATGGGATGGAACAGAAACCGCTTTGCTCGCGAGTTAATGTGTGGGGAGTTTATGGGCATGGGAGGTGCGAATGCCATCCGATCGCGGCGGAGTAGATCGAACGGTGCGGAGAGAGACGGGCAGATTATTTTTAGCAGGGGACTGTTGGATTGGGACGATCAACGACTGTGATCAAAGGATGACAATGGGTTGGGGAAGCGCGGGGCCATGTGATCGGGTTACATAACGGTTTAAACTCGGCGCCCAGGGAGCTAAGGAAATATGGATTTATACAAGGTTACAGAGGTAAAATGAAGATTGCAGGAGTATGAGAATATAGGTCGGGTGAAGGGGAAAAACGAAGGTAGCGGGGTGAAAGAGAGTAAGCAAGGTGAAGGAGAAGGAGGACGATAACCGATGCAGATCTCTTTTGAGCAAGAAACCGAGGACTGAGCTTACTTCCACTCTTTGAAAATTAGCAACATGTAGCAGAGTGAACACTGGCTCCTTCTAGGGATGAGATCCTCCCTGTGAGGTCTCAAGAACTACAGACCAATGCCTTCATACAAAACAAGCTTAAAAACATTACCTAGTATTCCATTGGGCATGGAGCCTAATTAAGTCTATGTTAAAACCTGTAAAAGAACATGCTTACAATCATCAAGGATTGAAAACCTTAAACAACATAAATCTTCAAAAGCTGGCCATCTATTAGACCATCGGAACTGTTTCTTCTCCTCTCGATTGGCCTATCAGTCGGTTCATCAAAGATCTACAAAATTGGGATGATTTGATCCTCTACCTCAAAGAGTTTAGGACATTTGATCTTATTAGGTAGAGATGGTTTATACTTCATCCCCTGTCTATATGCTGTCATCTTGAGATGTTCTTCATGGGAGCCTTTGTACACCTGCTGAATAACAATGGTTGCTGTGTACTTGTCTATGTCATCTGTGGCCTGCACAATTAATATAAATGGTGAGCCAATGTATTCTTGTGTGGGAGACACAAACACTTCATCTGTTCCTACATCTTTCTTAGAACAATCCACATCCAAGGAGTTGTCCCAAAACTATGCACCTTCTTCCTCTGTGATCTGGCAAACTACCCCTTCAAGCTGTGTGGAGGTCACCTAGGCAGGCTTCGGAATATCAAGACTGAGATTATCAATATCAGCCTTGGGCATCGAGTTATGGCCTACCTGAGTGCCTAGGAGGCAACTATGAGGGATTGTCTCTTGAACAGATAGAGAAGCACAAGATGATGGGCAACTGACTTCACCCTTTTTGATCATTGGGCTGGGGATAATAGCAAGTTGATCAGTTTGTAGATCTGCATATTCATTAGAAGCTGAGTTGGCTTTAGGCTCAGACTCTTCGAGGATGGTAGGACCCGCCGCTGGTTGCTTCTGCTGATCAGATTTTTGTTCTGCAGGGACAACAAACTCACGAGCAGTGCCTCTAGATAATGACTTCTCATAGGCAACTCGGGTTAAGAAAGGGGCACTTCCCTTATCTTCCATACCATGGACCTCATCCACTTCTTCAAACTGCTCTTCTTCCATGACTATATTCTAAAAAAGGGTTTTAACCCTTTGGTCTTCATGTGCATCTTTGTTTCTTTGCACAATCTGCAACTGTTCCTTTGCTCCTCTATATGGATTAGGAGTTGGAAGAACAAAGGTACTAGGAGCTCCTGGTTTTCTAGAATGCTGCTCAACCCTTAATTTGGAAACTTCAGAGGCTAATGACTCTATCATCCTGGCCATTTTATCGATCTTAAGATCTGAGGATGATGAGATCTCTCCTCCCTGTCTTCTCCTATCAGCATTACCTCCAAGCCTCTCTGCAGCTATGATGTTTGATTCTACTTCAAAGGTTGCATCTTGCATTTCATCCAAAGAAGCACATCTTCTTTCTCTTAATAGTAGGCAGAGCTGAGAATCGAAGGCATTGGCATAAGTAAGCATAGCAAAAGTAGGCGTAGGTTTCACTTCAGCTGGTATTCTGCTGTACATATGGTTGAATATGATGTTGAAATCATATAGCAGATCACCATTCTCCCTCTGCAAGTTCCCAAATTCAGTATGGTAGTAGAGTAGATCTTTATTATCCCACCAATGCTTTAGGAACACATCATCTAAGGCCTTAATGTCTACTATAGACCTAGGGGTTAATTCTCTAAACCATTTTCTAGCTTCTCCATCTAGGCTTTGGAAAAAAACCCTCCTCCACACATCATCTTCCTTAATATCTAGATTATCAGCATAGCTATAAAGGGACTGTAGATGCTCTTCAGTTGATACTCCCTCTATACCAGTAAACTTAGGCATATATTTTTGATAATCTCCTGCAAGCATGGCATTTAAATAACAGACAAGACCAAGGGTCCATGTCTAGTAGCTATGATTCTTTCCATCTTTGTGGGTGCTTGCTGGTGTGCCATGACTAGGAGAGGTGGAAGGGTACTGGTCATTTGGATGATAGAAGGCTGAGAAATGACCAACAGAGCAAGAGGGCATTGATGGACTATATAGGGGACTTATTGAACAAGAAGCTCTATGAATCTCTAAAGGTATTTCTTCACTAGCAGAGATAGATGGGATTTTTTAGGCTCACCTGATCCTGAGGCTCCCTTTTGTGACGTTTTCTTCTGCTTAACAATCTTCTCTGGGTCAGCTGGTGATTTCTGAGGATTTCTCTAGGTATGCCTCACAAACTGAGCCAGAATTGAAACGTGGAGTCACCACCGGGTTGGTTCTCTAGTAGAGTCACCAGATAGATGATTACAACCAAAAACGTGCCCAGACTTTGTCTATCATCAAAATCTGGAACTATGTCGTTCTCCCAGGGAAGCTGAGCTTCAATCTCCACTCCCCGACAACAACGTAATTTAATGTTATCACCCCAAGAAACTCTCCTAAGTTGTATCTCAGATATGCTCGGGAAAATTACAAACTCAACATGATATTGGAAATGGATGAATGGAAGGAATGATGCTTGTTCAAGCCAGATAACCACTCCTACTATGCTTAACTCCAGACATGCGTGAACACCCCCAGACTACAAGGCTTTAGACCACCAAGTACTCACAGTTTAAGGGATTAGGTGAATATGGAGAATACTGACCACACCAGCAGATGCACAAGACCATGTGATGGCCAGTTGCAACTAGTAAAGAGGTCTACAAATATGTTTCCTAATGCATAGAAAGGATGATAGCTCTCTGTCACTAAGTAAACAGAAACTTGAATACACATTCACTAATACATACAAGACTCTAACACAGAGGTAGGATGACAGCTCCTCTAATGCTAAATATCAAGAGTTCATGAAAAATGCATAACATGCACAGCCTAGAATAGAGTAGAAGTGAAAAGTGGGCAATTAACAACAAACAAAGCTTGTATTAGCTGAAAATCAAGACGAGACACTGCAAGTATCAAAGTAGTTACAGTCTCCAGAAGTTTCACCTTACATCAAAGCAACAACCATCATCCCCGATTACATTGTGTTTTTGGGTATATATAGAGTTTGATTACAAAGATGTTTTGCTATTCTAGGTGTGGAGGGGTCATAATTGACCATCAACTTCTTTAACTGTCTGATGGAGTCTTTGGTGCAATCTGCCTGCTTCAGTAGATAGATTTGATCTTCTCAGGTGCTTTGTTGTACTTCTCGAGTAGGTGAAGTGTCATATGGATGAAGTTACATAACTGCTGAATGAATTCAACTACTTGAGACATGTCCTTTTCTTCTCGGCCATCCTTCATGTTAAATGCGGTTGTTGAGGATCTATTACACCGAGTACTGGATACTGGCCACCTTCGTCCTTCGGAAGCATGAAATGGCTATGGTCGTGGACAGTATGGACGAACGAAAACAGAAGATCGGCCGTCGGATCGCATGAATGGATGGTGGAGAGCACTTGACTCAGAGTATCGGGAGGAATTGGGCAGAAACATGATCAAACAAACGTGAGCCGTCGGATCGCGGGCGGACAGATCTGATGGCCATCGGGCAGAACAGTAGCACGGGACATAATGAGCGGGGACGGGCAAATGGGTGGTAAGTGGTATGTATCGCACTGCTTTTGGGAGGGAAGCAGTAAACGTACGTGAGCTCACGATACGAGTCATTGGGCGACGTGTGGCAAATGGGATGGAACAGAAACTACTTTGCGGGCTGTTTATGGGCGCGGGAGGTGCGAATGTCGTCTAATCACGGTGGAGTAGATTGGACGATATAGAGAGATATGGGCATGTTATTTGTGGCAAGGGACCGTTGGATCGGGACGATCAATGGCTGCTATCAAAGGACGACGATCGGTTGTGGAAGCGCGGGGTCGTGTGCTTGCAGTTACATAACGGTTTAAGCTCGGCGCCCGGGGAGCTAAGGAAATATGGATTTATACAGGGTTACAGAGGTAAACTGAAGATCGCAAGAGTATGAGAATATAGGCAGGGTGAAGGGGAAAAACGGAGGTAGCAGGGTGAAAGGGAGTAAGCGAGGTGAAGGAGAAGGAGGACGATAACTGGTGCAGACCTCTTTTGAGCAAGAAACCAAGGACCGAGCTTACTTCCACTCTTTGAAAATCAGCAACATGTAGCAGAGCTAACAAAGCCATGATCTGATTCTTCATTTCGTCCTAACGATGAACCACACTTGTTGGTTTGAAACATGTCAACAAATGAATTTCGATGTGATTATTTCCAAAAAACATCTTTACAATATTGATATGGATCACAGAAGCCTAAATAAAACAATAATTCAACCTAGTCAAACTTATTTCTCTACTCCATTAGTATTGGTGCATAAGAAGGATGGATCATGGCACATGTGTTCGATTATAGGGAGCTCAACAAGTTCACTATTAAAGCTAAATTTCTCATTCCTATCATTGATGAATTGTTGGATGAAATACATGGAGTAATTTACTTCACCAAGTTGGATCTTCATTCGGGATATCATCAAATTAGAATGAAGACTGAATTCATTCCAAAAACAACATTTAGAGCTCATGAGGGTCATTATCAAATTTTTATCATGCCTTTTGGCCTTACCAGTGCACCTTCTAGATTTCAAGGTTTGATGAATTCCATTTTCAAACCCTTCCTTAGAAAATTTTTGTTAGTATTTTTTGATGATATACTAATCTACAACAAGTCTTGGAAGGATCATGTTCAACATGTTGACAGGGTGCTCAAACTATTGGAGGAGAAACAATTATATGAATAAACCTCCAAAATTTTTGTTAGGTCCCTATGCTACTAGTGTAACCGCTTATTGTTATTATTACAGCCCCCTTATTATATTATTGTGCCCATGTAGTCCCCATATTGTTATTATTGTGCCCCATATAAGCCCACTATTGTTATTATTGTGCCCTTACATTATTATTGTTATGTTATGTCGGCTTTGATTATATTATGACCCCTTAGACTCCTATATATAGAAAGGAGGTCTTGCCATTTGTATCATCCAAGAATTGTTCATTTGCGTAATGTAAAGGAAGTTGCCCCCTCGAAGAGGCTTATTTCTAAGGCATTGATCTATCTTTTCTATCTTTTTGTGAGCTGATTTCATAACATTTGGTATCAGAGCTTTGGATTCTAGGGTTTCACTGCTCCAAATAGGCCATTGTGGCATTTTCACTATAACGTTTTTTTGCGACGTTTCGGAAGCAAAAAAAAAACCCATTTGAGAGGAACTCTTGCTGAACCTCAGGTAGAAATTTCAGAGCTTGTATCTCTATATTTTCGGAGATATAATCTAAGGAATTTAGGGTTTTTGACAGCTCTATAATTTCAACTAAAACAGGTCATCATGGGATTTTCGCTATAACTCTTTCACTACAAAGTCTCAGAAGCTAAAAAAAAAACCCATTTGAGAAGAAATAGTTCTGAAAATCGACTCTGAATTTCAAATATTTTCTCAATTTATTTTTGGATATATGATCTGAGGAATTTAGGGTTTTTGCAAGCTACAAAATTTCATCTAAAATAGGTCATCATGGAAGTTTCACTATAACGTGTTCCCTACGAAGTTTCAGGAGCTAAAACAAAAACCCATTTGAGAAGAAAGCAGTATGAACCTCAAGTCTAAATTTCAAATCTTTTTTCCCTACATTTTCATATATATGATCTAAGGAATTTAGGGTTTTTTCAGACTCCTAAATTACATCATAAACAGGTGACCTTGAGAAAATCGTCATAACTTTCTCTCTTAGCATCAGATTGAAATTTCATTAGAAGTTACAGAAAGAGGACGGACTGCAATTTTCTGTGTATATTTTTCAGATCCAAAGGTCAAAAAAGTACACGTGGAACTTCATACAAGTTCAACATTCTGAAAAGGTATAGAATAAGTTCATCTTGGGAGATTGTGCATAACTCTTTTTTGGAAAATTCAATTTCGATCAGAATGGTGGCAGTGGAAAGAAGACGCGGAGAGCTACTGTAGGTCACGATTTTAGAACTAGAAAATCTGCAATGATAGAGTTACAGTCATTTCAAGATTGAGCTCCTAAAATCAAGAAAAGGCAATATGAGGAAGTTTGATGGCAAGGATCCCCTAAATTGGATACTATAGATGGTGTTATCACCAAAATAGGACCTTGATAGGCTACTGATCAGACTACCTCGGTGTAACTATTTCAAACCAATATTTTAGCTGAGGGTTAGCGTCCTCAGCCTAAGAGGGCTCTCTCAAATGTTAATGATATTGATTGATGATAATATATATGGCTAACTCTATCTTGGTTTTCTGTGTTTGTAGGTTGAAAAGATGAAGGTTCGCTACCATTGGGCTATGGAGTCAACAAGTCAATATATTTAGTGGCAAGGTTTCTTGACATGAAAGCTGAGGCAAATGGGGTTTTCAAACAAGATAATTCATTCAAGAAAATAGGTCATCATAATAATTCCATTACTAAAGGAATTCAGAGCATAGGGTTATGGATTCTAAGTAATAGTAATGAAACTTACTACTAGTAGTTCAAAGATAGTTTACTAACAAAATGCAGAAAGACACACTCATCTCATTTCTAAAAGAAGTCAAAGCACATGGTTATTAATTTTGAGTAATAGCAATGAGATCTACTGCAAATTATTCAAAGTAACATATAAATCAAGACAACAGTAACCCCATGAGAACTCATATCTTTTTAGGAAATCTTCTCTACATTACTGATTATAGTTCATAGCATAAAGTAGCAGCTAGGCCAAAAAGTCTTCAACCTTTTGCTAATTCAACCTCTTGCTTTATATATAGCATTTACAATATGTATTCCCTCATCCCTTATCAAGAGAATTCAAATTTTCTATGAGTGACACCTATTCTAACCATAAAACAAACTATTAAATACAAATGGCAGCTAACTAGTAGTCCTAGAGACCTAATACAACTAGGAGTGTAACTCCTTATTATGAGTACAACAACCTTATCTAAACATTTAAAGCATTCTTTGACAATTTCAACCTCATGAATTCGAATTTGATGAAGCCTCCCACGTTGTCACCTGACTGCTAATGACAAACCCTAGAAATTATGGAACATGTTTCCCTGTTTTTAGGTTTAGGATCTTTGAAAATTAACATGTGTGACAGAGCCTTTATATTCTCATCCATAACATATTTTATGAAACTGAAGGAGGTTTTTAATTCCATGATGTCTAAAACAAAAACCTCTCTTGTTTTTTTAAAACACTGCTCCAACTATCCAGAATCTGTCCTTGAAAAACACGTGTGAAAGAGGAAAAATTTGTTCTCTGAAATTAGGGTTTCAAAGAAAGCTTAGTATCTCCCAACTGATAGCACTTGTGAAGCAAGTGAGATAGGTTATTATAGCTGGAGAGTTGATTAAGAGAAACCTCCCTCATAATTCCAAAATACCTTTTCCTATTACCAGAAACTGATCTTGAAAAAAATTGCTAAAACCAAAAGACAAAGCTTGACTTTTAGCAGTTTTGTAGCACAAGTTTAACCATAAATTCCTCCCACCTCAGAACGAATTTGAAGCAACTGAAAGAGGTTTTTGTATTTTAGTATGTTAGGAAGAAAATCCTCTTTCAGTTTTCAAAATTTAGTTCTCACCTGTGCAGGAAACCTTCTGGAAGTTGACTAGTAAAAGCAGAAAACATAGTATTTTATGCTGAAACATGATTTTTCAGGGGTTTCGTAGCATGCTATGAAAACTCCTAGTTCAGTGAAAATTCTAGGTTTTGCGCTACGAAAAATCCTAGGCAATTTTTTAGTGCATGAAAACCTTGACACAAGTTTGACACACGAATTTATGTGTGATGTGGGACCAGTGATGGGAAAGAACAGAGTGTTGACCCTATTTGACCATACCAACAAGACTCTTTTCTAGATCTTAGACACTAAAGCAACCATGGAAAGTCTAGACCAAGACTAACGCCAATCCTTTGGAATAGAACTGATGCTCAGAATTTAGAAATCATTTCTGAAGTGATAACAGTGGCTCCACTTGGGATAGTGTGCCCTTGTGGTACACTAAGAACTCGTAGGTCCAGTGCTTTATCCTCTTATGATAAACATAAATTTATTTGACAAGCATCCCCTTTAAGCTTCTTGGGCCTTCACCTTGGGCTTAAGCTTGATGATCACTGTAGGAGAAGGAAATCTATATCTACTGAAAAATGCTTAGTCAACCTTGAGCTTATTTGCATTTTCCTACCTACCTACCCTATTAATTTCAAACTTCTTTCAGCTCAATCAATATGAACTTTCCAATGTAGCCAATCATTTGTCTTATCTGATATTTGAGTTTTTTGATTGCATCAGAGTTTAGGGTAACTATGATATTGTGATGACCACTGCCACTGGAATTGCCTTGGATCTTCATAGAAAAACTGAAACACTGGAGAGTAAAACTCTTCCATGTATCTAGCTATAGGATCCCAGAATACATGTTCAACTTGATGATCCTCATAACATCGTGTTACTACTAACCACTAATATTTAGTCACACAACATTTATTTGATATGCTATCCAACTACTTTTCTGAATGATTCCCACAACCAATGTAATTTTCCTCATTATTATGATCATTCTTTCATGTAAGTTGCTACAAGGAATTACAAAAATGAACAACCTTTTCCTCTGCCTGAGGGTTATAAAAAATTTCTTCTAGTATTTCTTCTTGGTGTTTGTAATCATTTTCATACTCTTTATTATCAAAAGACTGCAAGTTTGCTGCATCTTCACGTTAATCTCAGAGGATGTAACATGGTTTTCATAAGTAAACCCCTGCTGATTTTCATACTGCATTTCATGGGATGTTATCCTTTCTTCTTGTTTTTGAAACTATTGTTATGAAGAGCCTCTAAAATTTCTTCATCCATAAATTCATCATCATCATAACAATCCTCCAAATACTAAATAAGACTCAAATAATGTTTATAGCAATCTTTGACCAGCAATAAGGAAGGATGACATTCTTTATACATCTCATAGAATTCTTCGTGAAAATTAGCAAGAGAATATATTGAACCATTTTCCTAGATTTTATACCAAGACCATGCCTTTCCTTCTAAAGTGGTCATAAACATCTTCATGGGACAATCTTTAGGGAAACGAACCTTAAGACTACGTACATGCATATGGAACCTAACCAAATGAAGAGCAGCATTGTCCTTCTTTTCATCTTTGAATATTGGAAGATCATCTAACCAATCAACCTTTGGCATAGGATTTACAAAACCAGGGATATGAGACTGATTCGTAGGGGCATACCTGGCTTTATTCTTGCAATGGAACTCATCCTGAAACTTCATCAAGCTATTGATCTTCTAGTAGTGGAGTCACTTCCAATTTTTTATTTGATGTGTGGAGTCACCAAGGTAGATTGCAGCCTCAAAAAATTTCTAAGCTCCTGCTACCTTCAGAATTTCAAATTCTTGATTTCGAGAATGATTAATCTTCAGACTCCTGGCAGACGCACCAAAACGTTATCACCAAAATAGGACCCTGATAGGCTGCTGATCATACTACATCGGTGTAACAATTTCAAACCAATCTTTTATATGAGGCTTAGCCTCCTCAGCCTGAGAGGGATCTCTCAAAGGTTAATTACATTGATTTATGATAATATAGATGGCTAACTCTATCTTGGTTTTGTGTGTTTGTAGGTTGAAAAGATGAAGGCTTGCTACCATTGGGCTATGGAGTCAACAAGTCAATAAATTCAGCGGCAAGGTTTCTTGACATGAAAGTTGAGGCAAATGGGGTTTTCAAACAAGATAATTCACTCAATAAAATAGGTCATCACAGTAATTCCATTACTAAAGGAAGTCAGAGCATAGGGTTATGAATTCTGAGTAATAGTAATGAAGCTTACTGCTAGTAGTTCAAAGATAGTTTACTAACAAAATGCAGAAAGACACAGTCATCTCATTTCTAAAAGAAGTCAGAGCACATGGTTGTGAATTCTGAGTAATAGCAATGAGATCTACTACAAATTATTCAAAGTAAAATATAAATCAAGACAACGTTAACCCCATGAGAACTCAAATCTGTTTAGGAAATCCTCTCTGCATTACTGATTATAGTTCATAGCATAAAGTAGCAGCTAGGCCAAAAAGTCTTCAACCCTTTGCTAATTCAACCTCTTGCTTTATATATAACATTTACAATATGGATTCCCTCATCCCTTATCAAGAGAATTCGAATTTTCTATGAGTGACACCTATTCTAACCATAAAACAAACTATTAAATACAAATGAGAGCTAACTAGTAGTCCTAGAGACCTAATACAACTAGGAGTGTAACTCCTTATTATGATTACAACAACCTTATCTAAAAATTTAAATCATTCTTTGACAGCTACAACCTCATGAAGTCAAATTTGATGAAGCCTCCCACGTTGTCACCTTACTGCTGATGACAAACCCTAGAAATTAGGGAACATGTTTCGTTGTTTTTAGGTTTAGGATCTTTGAAACTCATGTGGTATAGAGCCTTTATCTTCTCAGCCATGACATATTTTACGAAACAGAAGGAGGTTTTTTAATTACATGATGTCTATAACAAAAACCTCTCTTGGTTTTTTAAAAAACTGCTCCAGCTATCCAGAATCTATCCTTGCAAAACACGTATAAAACAGGAAAAATTTGTTCTCTGAAATTAGGGTTTCAAAGAAAGCTTAGTATATCCCAACTAATAACACTTTTGAAGAAAGTGAGATAGGTTATTGTAGCTAAAGAGTTGATGACAATAACCCTCCCTCAGAATTCCAAAATACCTTTTCCTGTGACCAAAAATGGATCTTGAAAAATACTGCTAAAACCAGAAGACAAAGCTTGACTTTCAGTAGTTTCACAACGCAAGTTTAACCATAACTTCCTCCCACCTCAAAAAAATTTGAAGAAACTGAAAGAGGTTTTTTTAGTTTAGTATGTTAGAAAGAAAAGACTCTTTCAGTTTTCAAAATTGACTTCTCAGCTGCTCAGGAAACCTTCTGGAAGTTGACTAGTAAAAGTAGAAAACAAAGTCTTTTATGCTGAAACAGGCTTTTTCAGGGGTTTCATAGCGCGCTACAAAAACTCCTAGTTCAGTGAAAATTATGGGTTTTGCGCTACGAAAACTCCTAGGCAGTTTTGTAGTGCATGAAACCTTGACATAAGTTTGACACATGGAATTTATGTGTGATGTGGGACCAATGATGGGCAAGAACGGAGTGTTGACCCTATTTCACCATACCAACAAGACTCTTTTCTAGATATTAAACACTAAAGCAACTATGGAAAGACTAGACCAAGACTAACACCAATCCTTTGGAATAGAACTAATGCTCAGAATTTAGAAATCATTTCTTAAGTGATAACATATGGAGCAATATTTTGATCTACATGAGGTACAACTATTACAAAAGGTACGTAATGCATCTTCATATTTAGAACCGGATCAATTTTTATGGTATAAAGGGTTGTGTTCTTGTAAAGCACTTGTCACTTGGTCAATTTTCATGGAAGAAATGATAGCACATTATGAGGATAGAAAGAGTAAAACCTTCTTTAGCCAATCGATAAATCTCAAACAAAAGGGTTCCATGGCAGAGCACATTGAGGATATTAAAAAATTGAATATAAGGGTAAATGGTATTCTAGAGACGAAAATAGTGGATGTCTTCATAGGGACTTTAAAAGATAAAATTCAACACGAGGTTCATCTTTGGGAACCTGATTCATTGGAGAAGGCATTTAGGTTGGCAAGAAAAAATGAAAGTGAAATTATGGAAACAAGGAATTCCACCACTCACAACTATAATTATGGAAGTGTTTTTCTCCTAGCCTTCCACAACCTACAAGGTTTACACCACAACAATTGGAAGACAAAAGAGAAAAAAGGCTTTGTTACAATTGTGATATAAAATACACTAAAGGTCATAAGTGTGTTGAGAAGAAATTATTTTACATAGATTATGAAGAAGAGGAAGAAAATGATCAAGAAACATCAAAAGAAGAGGATATACACCAAGAACCCACCCAGAGAAAGAAGAAATGAATCCAACCATATCTTATAAAGCATTGGAAAGAATTACCACTCCTCAAACTGATGCAGGGTAAACCTGTAATAACCAGGATCTTTCTTCACTCATGCATATAAAAGAATGCACCTCAAATAATTGCCCAATTCCACTTCAATGCACACGGCAATTTTCAACACATATGCGGAAGCTTATAATTTCACATTCCTGGCAAATTCGTATTCTACCATTTACTGTAGAAATTTTTTTTCCCAACATATAGTGTAACTTTATAACTCACAAATTTAAAGGGATTCGCACTTATGCCAATGCTCACAATTTATTTCAAACAGAATTCAATCTGATGAGAATTCAAGTTAAGCAATCTGATGAGAAGTGTGTATCAATCAGATGGATATGCACACAAAAATATGAGAATAATTAATTAAGAAATAAAATATTTACAAGAGAATTCATGGCCTCTTATTCTTCATACTCACTCCTTCTCTCTGATATTCAATGCCTTTGAGGCTACATAATTTATAAAACTTAGCATGAT
Source organism: Pinus taeda (assembly GCA_000404065.3). Classification (NCBI taxonomy): domain Eukaryota; kingdom Viridiplantae; phylum Streptophyta; class Pinopsida; order Pinales; family Pinaceae; genus Pinus; species Pinus taeda. Next base: position 19,136 of record APFE030760445.1, on the reverse strand, counting down.
CTAAAATCACTCAACTAAAAGCTCTAAAACTCTACATGCAATGCATACATATGGCAAAAAGCATCTTGAGGCTTTATTCC
>APFE030760445.1:0-10926 GCA_000404065.3 Pinus taeda | reverse complement strand
TAACTTTCATACATGGATTGAAAATCATGAACAATCTCATATTGGCTCTATTCGCACTGATAATGGAAAAGAATACACTTCAAATGAATTTGAAAACTATCTTTACCAACATGGGATCAAACATCAAAGAATTGTGCCTTATAATCCCCAACAGAATGGAGTAGCTAAAAGAATGAATAGAACAATCTTAAATATGGTACGCTCCATGATGTTTTTCAAAAATGTAAAATTGATGTTTTGGGCCAATGCAGTTCTATGTGTTGTATATGTAAAAAATAGATTTCCATCTAATTCTATTAGAAACAAGACTCCTTATGAAATGTGGTATTGGCACATTCCTTTGGTAAAGAATCTCAGGGTCTTTGGTTCCACATGTTATGCCTTGATACCAAAGGTACATAGAAACAAACTTGGTGCAAGAAGTCATAAGTGTATCTTCCTGGGGTATTCAAACACCTCCAAAGCATACCGCCTCTATGATGAAGTAAATAAAAAGTTGTTGTATCTAGAGATGTATTTTTTCTTGAATCATCCAAATCTGACAATGTTGTTGAGCGGCAACTTGATCGCTTGGATAGATTTGCAAAAACGAAATCATTTCAAGAATTTGATAATCCGATTCCACATCTTGAAGGGGGGATTCCTATACTAGATCAACATGTGGAATCTTCTTCTGAAGAACACTCCTCCCCCGCGTGAAACTCCAACAACAGATGATGCTTTAAGTGATGTAATTGATAGAATTGGGAGACTCAATCTTGATTCAGTCCCAACTCAATCAATAGAGCAGCCTGGACCATCTGAGAAAGGTCCCCAAAGTGGTTGACAAAGACACTTGAAAGTGTTCATCCTGATGAAGTTGGAAAGATAGGAACCAGAAATTCAAAGCGGCAAAATGATTCGAATGTATTATTCCATCAGGTAGGTGTTTGTTATATACATGAGGGAGAGATTGTTCAGTTCATCTCCCGATGATTGTTCATATTTCTAATTTATTTATTTACATAAATTCACCCAATCACAAGGATTAGGTGTCAACATTTCCCCCCTTAATCTGAAGGGATGTTGGTGAGTCCAAGCATCATTATGAATTGTTCAAGCTTTTCTCTTCCAAGCGCTTTGGTGAAGATGTCTGCAATTTGCTCATTTGTGGAACAATGATGGAGATGGATTGTTTTGGCCTCAACATGATGTCGAATTAGATGATAGTTAGTATTGATGTGCTTCGTTCGATCATGGAATTTTTCGTTCTTGGCCAACTTAATTGCAGAGGTATTGTCAATCATGAGTGGAGTTGATTGTACTTGTTTTACTTGGAAGCTGGTTGATCCTCCATTAGGAACCAAACCAATTGGCTGCAAGTGGGTCTACAAGAACAAGTATAAAGTTGATGGCTCACTTGACAAGCACAAAGCTAGGCTTGTGGAAACAAGTTTTGCACAGAAGGAAGGGGTCGATTATGAGGAGACTTTTTCCCCCACAACAAAATGGGCTACCAATTGTACATTCTTTGCACTAGCAACTCAAAATGGTTGGAAAGTCCATCAAATGGATGTAAAATTACTTTCTTGAATGGAGATCTAAAAGAGAATGTTTTTATGTCCTAGCCTGAAGGATTTGCTGTGAAAGTACATGAACATAAAGTATGAAAACCTCTAAAGTCCTTGTATGGCCTCAAACAAGCACCGCGAGCCTGGTATGAAAAACTAACTGAGCATCTTCTGAAACTCAATTTCAAACATTTTGGTCTTGATGATGCAACTTTATTTGTCAAGAAAGTTGGCAAAACAGTTGTATATCTTGTGGTATATGTAGATGATATTTGATTACAGGGAACAATGAAAGCTACATTGCATCCTAAAGAAGGATGGGAAAAGTTTGAAATGACTATTGGGTATTCTTACTACTTGGCATGAAGTACCCACATCCAAAGTCCATATCTTCTCAAAAGAAAATAACATTGGAGATCTGTTGAACAGGTTGCATAAAAAGTGCAATCCTCTTACTCCCAATGGAACAAAACTTAAAGCCACATCTATGAAGGAAAAGAATTTGAGGATGCAACAAAGTATAGACAGCTTGTAGGAAGTATCAACTACCTAACTACTACCAGACCAGACATTTCGTTTGCTATTGGAGTCCTCTCCAGGTTTATGCAAAAGCCTTGTGAGGGACATTGGTCTGTTGCAAAAAGAGTTCTAAGGTACTTGAAGGGAACTCAAGACTTTGGAATCAAATATACACAGGTGGACGACTTCAGCTTGATTGGATACTCTGATTTAGACTTCAATAGAGACAAAGAAACTGGGGTATCAACTTCAAGATATGTTATGATTCTTGGATCAGGAGTTGTCTCCTGGAGATCACACAAACAATTAGTTCTAGTAGATTCCACAACAGAAGCAGAATACGTGGCAGCGGCTGAAGCAACAAAAGAAATTGTGTGGCTCGGGAAAATTCTTGAAGGTTTGCAGGTAAAACAAGTACAATCAACTCCACTCATGATTGACAATACCTCTGTAATAAAGATGGCCAAGAACCCAAAATTCCATGATTGAATGAAGCACATCAATACTAAAAATCATCTAACTCGACATCCTGTTGAGGCCAAAACAATCCATCTCCGTCATTGCTCCACAAATGAGCAAATTGCAGATATCTTCACCAAAGCGCTTGGAAGAGAAAAGCTTGAACAATTCATAATGATGCTTGGACTCACCAACATCCCTTCAGATTAGGGGGGGGATGTTGACACCTAATCCTTGTGATTGGGTGAATTTATGTAAATAAATAAATTATAAATATGAACAGTCATCGGGAGATGAACTGAACAGTCTCTCCCTCATGTATATAACAAACACCTACCTAATGGAATAATACAGTCGAATCATTTTTGTCTTATGGAGTTACTGCCTAGCCTGACAGACCATCATTTGACAAAATTCGAAAGGCACGAAGTGAGCAACGAATGGAAGGATGGAAAGCAAGGGAAGCATCGATGGCAGGGCACTTCACAGAGCCAAAGGTTGCACTAGTGCTTGAGAGCTCTACAGTGATACAAATGGTAAAAATGAATTTTACGGCCAATAATTTTTATTTTTTTTTTATTTAACCCTGTTCCAATTCCCTCAAGTAACTGATGCATCAATGCAGATTATTTATGAAGTGCACTGCAATTTTTTAAATTAAAAACCTATTGCGGTGCACCATGTTATACACATTGGGCATGTCAAAACAGGAATAACATCAGCGCTTTGTGCCAATATAGCACATAAATGATGAAAATGAATTTTATGACCAACATTTTTTTAAAGTTAACCTTTGTCCAACATTATCGAGTAGTATACCCACCAGTGCTCCAGTTTCACCTGACACACCACTACTTTTAAATTAAAACCCCTACAACAGTGCACCATGTTATATACACATCGAGGCATTCTAAAAAGGTCAAAGCATCGGGGCTTCGTGTAAGTATAGCACCAGAATGGTGAAAACAAATTTTACAACCCACATTTTTTTAAATTTACACTAGTCTGGTGTTGTCGAGTAGTATATGCACCGGTGCTCCAAAGTTACTTAACGCACCATTATTTTATTTTATTTTTAAATAACCCTGGCATGGTGCACCATTGTATATTAAGCACTGGGACATACAATTTTATTGATGGCATCGGTGCTTATTATATGAGTAGCGCACCGATGTTTTTTAAATTAAAAACCTTGCCCCAAGGCATCATGTTTTTATGCACCAGGGCTTTCATAAAAGGGAAAATCACTAGTGCTTTATATGAGTATAGCAACAAAATGGTGAATATGAATTTTGCAACCAACATTTTTTTTAAATTTAACCCTTGTTCGGTGCTATCGAATAGTATACACATTGGTGTGCCTTATATATATAGTGCATCATTGTTTTTATTTGTATAAAAACTAACCCTGCAACAATGCATTGGGGCCTTCAGTTCAATTAACGAGATTGATGTGTATAATATAATTAGCACACCACCATTTTTAAATTAAAAACCCCATAACAATGCACCATATTGTTTATGCACTTGGGAATTCTTATACAATTTTACCACCGAGGAGTTGTGTGAGTATAGCATCGGACTAGGCAAAATGATTTTTACGACCGAAATTTTTTAAAATTTAACCATGTTCTGGTGTTATCAAGTAGCATATGCATTGGTGCACATTATGTACTTAGTGCATCATTGTGTTTTTATTTTTATAAAAATAACTCTGCCATGGTGCACCATATTCTATTAAGCACGAGTGCGTATAAGTATATTAATGCACCAATGCATCAATGTATTATAGATGCACCATAAAAAAACATTTGCTAAAATATATGTCTGCCCAACTCTGTAGTGACCTCCACTACAAATAGATTTTTGGGCTATTTTTATAAGGGCTTTCGCAAAAACCTCCGCTAGAAGGTATTTTCCTTGTAGTGACTCATTCCTCTGAGTTCATTCACTAGGGTTCACATATGGTTCAAATGGGGTATTGCTCAGTCTCAAGAGTTGGAATTCATTATCTAGGTGGTTTATCAATTACATTTTCATAGCAAGCACCATATGGATCTAATGACCACTGTTTATGTGGTTTATCAACGACTCAGCAAGCACCACAGTGACTCGAAATTCCCCATCCTAGTGGTTTATCTGCTATACAACAAACACCACCATGATTAAATATTTTACTGAGCCTCCCACTAATCCACAGAGGCTTAGATAACACACTCTAGTGGTCTCACACAGTTCATAAGGGATTCACCCAAAATTTGAAAGGATTTCACTCATGCACAAGGATTTGTGTACCAGCTCGGACACCATTTTATATTGTACTACCAATTCCCAACAACTAATACAAGCTCCAATGATCAACTAAGTTCACTTATAAGGGAGAAAAAGAAATGTTGTCCAAGAGAGAACTCCGGTGGACTTAATTAGAAAGAGAGAGTTCAATAACCATGAAACCAACCAGTGAGAGCCCACAAAAAAAGACTAACCTTTTTTAGTTGTGCCTTCATATACATTTAATTCCAGCATATTTTTTTGCACTTGAGAGGCCATATTATTACCTCTTTGATGCGCCATGAGAAAGGGCTCCATCTTTTCTTCCACCACCTCCATTCATATCTCATAAATTTATTGTTAGTAAGTGGTTTTCCTCCAATCGCATCTCATAAATTGATTGTGAATATGTGGCTCGACCAAGTGTACAAGTGATAGTTCATTAACTTCAACATTTAAGTTCAAGACTAGTTGCATGGCTTCCCAAGCAAGAAAACTCCATCATACATTGTGGTTTTGAAAGGTTGTCCTCTCCTTCTATCAACAATCAAAAGGATAACCTATAAATGTTTAAAACACATTTTATTAGCTAGTTGTGGATCTTGTGCCCACATTGGCATTGTAGTCACATTTTTAAATTACAAAAATTGGGTTTAATGAGAGGATTGTCACAGACAACCAAATAGGCACGATAGGCTCTCCTCTCCTCCAAGATTTTTCCTCAAGCTCTAATTATCCTAGGTGTTGTCCAAATATGTAGATTTATTATTAAGTACAAGGAGACATATACCCAAGAAAAGGCCAGAAAAAATCTTACAAAATATAAAAGGCCAAAATGTTTGACTAAAAACTAATATGTGTAATCTTGCATTGAACTAAATAGATGTGATCGTTACAATGAAATCACATCTGTCATTTTTGGAAGGGTATGTGAGAAAAATGTAAGTTTCTTTTAGAATTATCATAGTGGTTATTGGCAGCTTCAATGCACATTTTGATTCCATGAAAAGCATTCTCCATAAATCAATTACATGTAACCTTAACCTCTTATCACTCTTATCTTGTCCAATCTACCATCTTGTAGGCCACCTTTCATCCACAAACAATATCCCCAGTTAAAGCTAAAACACATCATTCTATTACAACTCCACTACATGGCTAGCTCATATTGATGGGGACTCAACTAGTAATGATCTCCACACCTTTGTCTAAGATACTATCACCTTTACTCGACTTATCTCCTTTCATTTATTTAGAAGCACTCTTAGTGTTTGCATCTACAGACAAGTTTGAAAATAATGTGAAATTTCAACTGCATGAAGTCTCAAACAATTGGCCCAAGATCCTCTATACTATAATTAGATGTTATGCATATATCAAGAGAATGATGACATCACTCCATTTTTCACAAGGGGCACATAGCATAAGATCATTTAGAATTCCAAAAGGTTGTAGGTCGCTAAAAGAGAACACCTTGTACTGAAAGTTTTTATGAAACCTCCCCAAAAAAATTATCTACTCTATTTACACTAAAGCTTGCTCACAAAGGCAAGCGACCAGAGGTTTTTGTATAGGTTTTATTATCGTAACATCTCAGTCATATACCCATTTATTTGAGAGAAGAACTCCCTAGTGCTTATTGAATGTGGCACATCAATGAGCATTATTACTATAAAATACTAAAATGGTAATTTTGATATTTTTAGATATAAAAAGGTGTGTCTATATTAGTAGCGCATCCCTATCGTTTACGTTCACTTACAAAACATAAAAGATTTTATATTCATATAGAAAATAGATTATTGGTGTATTTAGTAAACTATACACATTGGGGTGTCTATATGTCTTGCACCTCAAGGATTCTCAATTTGTAGAGCACCAAGTTATTGTAAATTTTCAACTTTTTGGAAAAATGATATTATTTTCATTTTTATTATGCACGGAATTTTTTTTTTCAACTGTGGTTCATGGTCATTGAGTGGCCGCTACATTCACGGGTAATAATTCGAGCAGATCCACCCAAAGGGATCTACCTGTACGCTTATCTAGTCGGGCCTAACCCCAAGGGCACTGATGAGATTTGACCCCGTGACCTCCCAATTGGAAAGGTACTTAGCAACGGGAACTCAACCAATTGAGTTATCCCTTGGGGCTACTATGCATGGCAATCATGCCTCCTTGCAAGTAAATTAATTAATACCTCCTTATTTTTAATTTCAACAGAGTGAAATTTAAAATTGCTAATTTTTCTTTCTTTATTTTTTCTCAATTGAAAGAATTAAAAAATACAAAAATTTTATTTAGTGTGTTTCAAGGGTCCAACTTACCCAGAACCTAGCTCTATGTGTCATATGATTACATAGAAATAATTGAGGCAGGTGAGTTGGTTGAGATCCTTCAGAGACAACACATGGACTAGTATTGGTTTGGTAATTAACAAACATGCTCGGTGCACTACGTAGAACACTGGAATATCTCAATGTGTTTAATATCTCATTATTTCATCGAGCAAATTTTTTTATGTTCCATGTTACATTGTATGCTTTATGGAATGGATTTTTGCAGCAATAACAATGCATGTGTCCTATCATGGAGCCCATGGACAATACACATAGCCATTTTAAGGAAACACACACTGATTGCTTAGGCTAGCTAAAAAAAAAAATGAATTTTATATTTACAAATTTTAATTACAGTGTGTTGAAGTAGTATTTGAGCATTGAATAACAAAAACCATTGTTTTATATGGCACACCAAGTGCATCGTTTGTGGGGTGCACTACATCTCAAAGCACTCACACTAAATATTTACACCAAAGGTGTTCTCTTTGCGGGATTGGGTTGGGCAAACACTATTCGTCCCAGCCAATCCCAAGGTGTCATTTTTGTCATCCTCTACCAAATCATATTTTAGCATGTGGCACTCTTGTAACCTTAGCAAAGCGAAAGGCCTGCTCCACTGCCCGTTTTCCTCGTTGCTCTGCCTGCTTGACCCATTGTTTCACCCACTCCCACCATGTAAAGATCCAATACAACCCCATACCCAACACCGTTGTGCCCACGACCACCATGCCATCATGTTTTTTCACCATATCTCCTCCTCAGTTCGGCTCTGCGTTGTCCTCCAGCAACCCTCCAAGCCACAAACGATTATCTGTAGAATGCCTGGTATACAGATTTGAATCACAACACATAAAGGAGATTTGTAGGCATTTATTCTCATCTGCTATTTAAAATAATTAATAGAATAAAAAAATTAATGTTTGTTAAATAACATGCATCTAACAGTATGTTCATGCATAAGTCCAAGTAATAATTGATCTATGGAATTCATAGCAATTCATACATGTCCCTAAACAAGTGTATTACTTGAAATTGAAAACAACAACATATAGAAATTCATTCATGTCCATAAACAAGTGTATTACCTGAAACCAAAAACAACAACAAATTTTCCTCCAAAGAATAAATTTTTTGAATATTTAACATTAAGAATGGTGGAAAGTACATTGATACAGGCACGCGATTATCATGTTGATTCTAATTTGTTTGTCCATTAATATTAGGAAAAGAAAAATTCATTGTACGCTTAAAAAGGCAAATGAAAGTGAAAACCTACAATAAGAACTCGCACCGAAAAAATAGTTTGATATATTAGATTCACATGATAAAAAATAAAGAAAGAAAAAGAGAAGAAAGAGTCAAACCTCTTCGTTATGACTATACATATTTTGAGTTATCTTGAGTGATAGTGTTGTCCGGATAGTATTGATGATGAAGTGGACTTGTTGTGAACATAAAATTCTTCTATAGATGTTACTGAGGTGGTGCACTAAAAGTTGAGTAGAGTGAGGTGCTGCATTGAACACTAAGTGGAGTGATTGTGAGGTACTTTTGTGGGAATGGACAATGAACATTAGTTAACTACAATTGTTGACTGATCCAACTGTGGATCCCTCTTATTGTACCAAGGTCCAAGAATTTTCATTTTACTGAGTTTTCATTTTACTAAATCTTGCCCAAATAAATGTGCCATGTTCTCCAGTTTCTAGAATCTTCCTTTCTTTTTTGATAGAGATCATATTAAACTAAAATCTCATTGAATGATCCATGGATGAGGTTTAGTGATGTGAGAGAGACTGCTTAACGCGATCAAATCTAAGTGTTAAAATTTCACAAATGGTGAACATGTTAGAGATGGTCACTTCCTCAGGATTCTGAAAGATTTCCAACCCTTGGGCTGGTCCCTGTGCATATATGGCTACAAATTGACAGTTTCTCCACTTACGCGTAATTACTCTATCAATATACTTAATGGAACACTTAGTTTCCTATGTAATCATGAAATCTCCCCTTTCCATCTATTTCCAAGGATCATGAGCTTTCTTTTGTAGTTCAAGCCCCTTATATTCCATCATATTACTTGCATTGGGAATCTGGTTCGGTGGAGGAACATACTTATGAGATCAGCTTGATTCATTTTGAATTGACCATCATTTCCTCTAACTCTTCAAGGAGTTTTTTTATTGGATTTCCCTCCCTTTTTCTTTTCCTCTTTGTGCACCTCTTTGTACACCATGGGAGGACCTGAAAATTCAATTCTCTCATTTCATATAACAACTTGAAAAACCTATGAATATGTTCGTTATTTCACAAAAAAATTGTTGAAATAAACAAACAAAAATCATGCATGGTAACAACAACACTTTGAAATTCAAAACATGAAGGAGATGGTTAGGCACAAAATCCTACCAATATGTTATTTTTACTACCTAAAACCATAACTTTGAAATTTGGCACATCAAGGAAATTCCTCGAGAAAAAATCTTGCTTGTCTGATGTCTCTTGCCACAACTAAAACAAGCACTTAAGCCTCCACTTTTAGCTTTTGATTCTTTGTTTCTCCTTGTTCCTTCCAACATACACCAATGTTCTGATTGAAACTCATGGGCATATGCACGTGTTGAGCTACACCCTCTGAGTAACCTCTCCACGAGATCTTAATATATTTTATTACCTGTAAAACGTAATGGGACAAGACTTATGTTCTCGAATCACCTATGTTTTTGAGACTTCAAGGGATAAACCTCCATTTCCATTACTGTCACGATGCTACATTGTTACGCTTGTGATATCTATCTCCCCCAACAACGAGGTAGGAGGGTACGTGGCCTCATGGAGGATTGCACGTTACTTGAATGAAGATGTAGGTTATATGTGTGTGTGTGTGTGTGTGTGTGTGTGTAATTATTTATAATAAAAAAGTTACCACGAACAGGGTAAGATGCATGGCATGTTTTTTAATTGAGAATGGGGAGACCAGAATCCTTAAGAAGAATTGAGGAGGACCATAAGGCAATTTACACTAAATTATTCTATTCTCTAGTTGGAGAGCAAGAAAAATTAGAAATATATATATATTATATATATATATAATATATATATATATATTCAAGCAATATATTAATTGGAGCATCATGGCACCAAAATTACCATCAACTAATAGTTTTTTCATATTTTTGCGCGTAATGAATGACCCAACTCACATTTGAGTACAAAGCACGCATTTTCTATTGGCAAGGCATGAAATCAAATCCATTTAGGTTCTTTCTACTGGAAAGGCATGAAATCACATCCATTGAGGTTCAGGTTCATGCACATTACACTCCACTATTTTTCATTTTTTCTCATCCATCCCATCATCCATGGGACATTCAAAATACAGATAATTATAGTATGCATAGATGAATCTATGGAAAACAAAAATTCAAATGAATACCCAAAAGTGGCGTTGAAAGTGACATAAAGTGGGAAACCATGCTAGGAACTCTACTTCTGAACCTCGAAAATTGACTAAATCTAGAAAAATACATGCTTTTCTCTGTGTTGATTGAAATTACTCAACTGTTAAGCAAACAACAAACATTCCAACCTTTCAGTAGTAAGGCGAAGAGATGAAGGAAGTGCAAGCATTAAATAGAGATGAAAATGATGATAAAATGTTCGGTGTAATGCAGGTTTCAACAAATACTTATAGGTATATCCAGCAAAATTGGTCAAAAGTGAAAAGTTCAGAGGTCAATTTAGACTTTTTCTTAATTCAATTTAAATTGAATGAAAAAAATGTG
>APFE030760433.1:320979-331735 GCA_000404065.3 Pinus taeda | reverse complement strand
CTAAAGTCTATAGACATAAAAGGATCTCATCTACCTAACTAAGTGTCTACTGTGACAGGCTACAACACTCCTTTACAGGAGATTGAAATATGTTTCCTTTCACACTTTAACACTCAGATCATCAAATTTAATTAACTGTTCTAAAGAAACAACGTGTTATTAGTCTGAGTTTTCAACCCCCTTACAAGGATATTATTCACAAAAGCTCTTTCCAGCTAACACACTAAGCATTCATGAAAACCAAAAACTCTTTTAAGCACACTAAAACTCAAATGCATGAAAACGGAGTCCACAGAGATACTTCGAAATTCAATGGTCGATCAAATCTTTTACAAGATCTTGTTCAATAATCTAACAATCGAATTCCCAAGCTATCACCATGAATCATACAATAATACTTGCAAGAAATTCTAATGGAATCAATAAACTCACAGGCAAGAAAATAACATCAAACGTTATTCAACACTATTCAGATTTGAAAATGCTATGGAGATGAAAATAAAAGTATACCAATCTCCACGTAGGGCCCGTCCACGCTTCAATGGCACACTTAGGAAACTTCAAGTGATGAAAACGTTAACGCATAAGCACTGCAATGGTGAAATGATGCCTATAATTAAGTTCTGGAAATCAAATCACATGTAAGAGCAATGTTCTGGAAACAATACACAAGAACAACGTTCTAGAAAATACAATACGCAGTCTTTTAATCTGCTTGTCTACTATCCTTTGTTCACTAACTTTCCCTCTAGTCTATAATCGAATGTACATACATTATCATGCATATGTTTCTGCTTTTACAAAAAAGGTGATTTTTTGTTTTTTTTTTCTAATCTTAACTGATTTCCAAAACAAAATGAAATTAGTTTAGGTAACTCTGGCTTTTTGCTACTTTTGTGACCAAAAAGGTTGGGTTTGACCAGCATTGACCATGTATCTAGGAGCTTTAGATTCGCTCTTGAATAGATCTTTCACCATGTATGTACATCCTAGATCACGTTCCTATCCTCTGAATTGATTTTCCTACCATGCCACGTGTCACATCATAAACCAATTACAGGAAGTCATGACATCCTGTAATTTTGTTGAAAATTTCTAATTTTTAACATAAAAATTCACAAATTAAATTTAATGTAAAATAACAACTATAATGCTTTGATTAATCAATTTCAATGGACTATGAGGGGTCTATGGGAGAAAATGATAGACACATGATGGATTTCTAGAAGAAAAGGATGGCAATGAAATGGTACCAACAATGAACATTAGGATTCAGGCATCGAACATCATGATTCAGGCTCGCGGTCTTCAAACAACAACAATGATCAGAATTCCATCCCCAACATGAACATCGATAGAAAAATGAATGAATTATTAGCCGTTGTTTTCAATGAAACCAATGATTTCAGAAGGTCCGATGCTATGAAGACCAGAGAACCATGTGAAAGTGTAAGGGCAGAAGTTTGTCTAACCATAGAACAAGATCGCATAAGGAGAAAGGGCGGTATTGATAGAAGCACGTATAACGTTGACAACCAAGAGATCAGTGAGCATGATAAGAATGGTAATGTAGTAAGAGGCAGTGTCAGCGACAACGCCAACCTAGGAGCCAACACTTATGAACTCGATGAAAGAAATCAATTGGATAAAAACTGCATTTCTTCAAGGGAAAACCTATGTTCCAGCTTATCCTCCGAGACAAAACCAAGAAGAAAAGTGGTTAATTTGTCTTCTCAAGAATTAGGTCCGGAAGTTATTAGTGTTCTCAACAAAGGTTAGCGTTTGCAGTTGCTCCTAAAAACATACCTGTTGAGAATATCATCTGTAGCATAGAGGATGGGATTAATAACCTTTCTTTGGAGGATAAGGAAGCATTAAGGTAAGACTTTGCCCTCATTATGAGAAATGCTAAAACTCCCAAAAGTAATTTAAGCAAAGAAGAACAAATTGCCTTTAAATCCCTGTGGAACAATGATAAAATTGTGGTTCTTAAGGCAGATAAGGGAGGGGCAGCAGTGATATTGGATAATGAAGACTATGTTTGTAAAATGAATGAACACTTCAGCTGTGGTAGTTACAAAAAGCTTAGCAATAATGCCATTCCCAAGATTATGAAGGAGGTAAAAAAGACAATTTCAGATTCCAACCTTGATGAAAAATTAAAGAAAATATTAACCCCTTTTTGTGAAACTATCCCAAGAATTTATGGTTTACCCAAGATCCATAAAGAGGGGGTTTCTCTTAGACCAATAGTTAATACCATTGGTTCCCCAACCTATGAACTCACTAGGTATGTTGCTATGATACTTAAGCCTCTTGTTAGGAATACTCATTCTTTCATCAAGGACTCCCATGATTTTGTGAATCTTATTAGAAATGAGAGGGTAGACCAAGATGACATCCTGGTAAGCTTTGACATAATATCCTTATTCACCAGGATTCTTCTTGTTGAAGCTATCAGGTTATAAAAGATGTTACTGATCCGGAAACTGCAAGACTCGCTGAGATTTGTTTGCGGTCAACTGTTTTCACCTTCCAAGGAGGATATTATGAGCAGACATCTAGGGGGGAAATGGGGTCACCCCTCTCGCTAATTGTGGCCAACTTATACATGGAATACTTTGAAAAGAAATCCCTTGAATCATACCCTTTGAAGCTAGCTTGGTGGAAACGATTCGTCGATGATACCAATATAAAATGGACTCATGGTAAAATAGAGCTTGACAAGTTTTTTATTCACCTTAACTCTATCTCTCCCGAAATAAAATTTACTATGGAGCTGGAAGAAAACATGAGCATCCCATTTTTAGACATACTCATCATCAGAAAGGAGGATGGCTCTTTAGGGCATAAGGTTTTCAGGAAGTCAACTCACACAGAAAGCTACCTCCACGCTGATTCCTACCATCACATGTCCCAAAAGTTTGGTGTTCTGAACACTCTGGCTATCAAAGCCCTTCTAATTTTGACTCTGAGCATCTCAATGAAGAGAAGAAGCAATTAGTATTGGTATTTAAAGGTATAGGCTACAAAGAAAAACAAATTAAAATAGCTATAAAGAGGGTTGAAAGAAGGGTGTTATCTCAGGAGCCTAAGGCTCAAGACCAACCTCAGTGTGGTAGGGTATTTCTACCTTATATTCAAGGGGTGACAGATAAGATTGCTAAAATAATGAGAAAGAAAGACATAATCACACAATTCTTAGCACCTAGAACTATTAGGAAAGGTATGAGGTCTATCAAAGATAATATTGATAGACACCAACTTAAGGGAGTTTATAAAATAAATTGTTCATGTGGCAAAAGTTACATTGGTGAAACAGGTCTCCTTGCAGGCAAGACTGAAGGAACATGGAGTTGATATTAGGAATGGAAGGTCTCGTACTTCGGCCCTGGCAGAGCATTCCTCAAAAGCTAAGCACCATGTCTGTTTAGAAAACGCCTCAATTGTCGCAAGGGAAGAACAACATCATAGCGAAAGATTAGAGAGGCTTTTGAGATTATGAAACATTCACATAATCTCAACAGGGACAATGGTATCGAGATTAGTGGAATTTGGCTTCCCTTAATCAGAGAAATTAAGGCCACCAATACATCCTAGGTATAGCACTCAGTAGGTAGCTATCCCCCTCTCCTACCTTCTAATCTTAGTTTACAAATAAGCATAAAAGTTCATATTATTACTATTATTGTTACTCTTAATAATAATTTTCAATACTATTAAGTATTGGTAATAATAATTAGCATTTAATTATAACAATTTGTAATATAATTATATAATTAAGTATTATTACTATTATATTAGTTATTATTATATATTGTTTATCGTAGAATTATTCTATTAATTAAATCATTTACTAGCTAATAATCAATTAATTTTAATAATCATAAAATGTTTTTTAAAATATCCTTAAAATAAAAATTTTTAATTAATTTGTTAATTAGCTTCTTTCAATACAGAACATAAAATTTTTTTTCTAATATTATCGAGGCATTGAATATTCATTATATAATAATTAATAAATTATAAATAATAATAATAATAATTATTTATTATTATTAGTAAAAACCATTCTTATTTTATAAATAACTTGGTACTTAATTAACAAAGTCTATTAATCAATTAAATTGGTTCATAAGAATTAGCATTTAGTTGGTAAATATTTATAATAAGGTTATTACTATTATTAACTATTAACTATTAATTATTAGTATATTATTAATTTAATATTTAAGAATATTTATATTTAGAATTACAGATTAAGGATTAGTAATTGTAATTATGAAGTTCTATTAATCCCACTGACTAATTGTCTTAATAATTATGATTTAATAACAAATAGTTTTTAATAATTTTTCAATTAATTAATTTAACTTCTAAAATTATTTTAAACTCTTCAAAAATTATTAAAAATTATAAAAAACTTAATAATTACAATAAAAAACTTTAAAATGTGGATGATAATAAATATTATTAAACAGTCGACCTTCATCTCATCCTTAATCAACTCACCTCATAACTATTTAAATCTCTCATTTAGCTCTTCTATTATGAGCATTCAAAAATAGTCTTGATGATGGATTCCAGTTGGGATTTGAAACGTTGACGAATATGGTTATTACTGTGGGTTCTTCGGAAACTAACTCAAAAGATATAAACCACAGATGTCTAAAATCCAATACTATAAGTATTCAGAAACCCCGGGTGTCATGCCAGGGGAGAGTTGTGGTTTGTCTGTATGAAATTCACCTTCAGTTGGGACTCTAGTACTAAATAGATTTGGTCTCTATAATAGATAATGTCATTGACAACTCGATATTGGCCATCCTAAGTCTATCCATCAAGGATCTCACAAGTTGTTTAATTCTTCGATTATTTAACCAAAAGATGGGACTTCCAATATGCGACATTTTCTATGAGAGAAAAGGTAGATGGTCTCTTGGATAAGGCATTTTCTACTGCATTTCTCTTGCCTTTGAAATATTCAATCTCAAAGTCATAGTCCTAGATCTTTCTTACGCATTTTTGTTGTCTCTCGTTCAACCCCATATGATCCAGGAAGTACCTAAGACTTTTATGATATGTTTTGAGTTTAAACCTATTGACCACCAGATATGGCAGAAACTTAGCCAATGCATGCATAATTTTCAGCATCTCCTTATCATAGATAGTATAAGCGCGCTCACAACCTTTGAGCTTCCTACTCTCAAAAGAAATCAAATGACGGTTCTTTGACAAAAAGACCACGATGCGTTTCCTAGAGGCATCACTCTCCAATACAAATGACTAAGAAAATTCTGACAAGGATAGCACTGGGCATGAACTCATCACTCTCTAAGTTGCTTGAACGCCTTCTGTGTTGTCTCTAACCATTCAAAGGCCCTCTTCTTAATAAGATCAGTAAGTGGGGCTACCAGTTGTGAATACCCTTTCACAAACATTATGTAATAAGTGAAAATACCCAAGAAGCCCCTCGATTATATTACATTTCTAGGGCTAGGCCGATTAAGAATGGTATCAATCTTCTCCTGATGTACTTTGACCCCCTAGCCTCCAATCACATGTCCTAGATGCAACATCTCTATTAGGACTAAATCACATTTGGATATTTTAGCATAGAATTGTTACACCTCTAGAATTTTCAACACCTCATCCAAATGTTGTAAATGATTATCCCACATCTGACTGTAAATTAGGGTGCATCGAATAATACCAACACAAATTTGCGTAGCTATGTGTTGAACACATGGTTCATACAAGACTGAAATGTAGGAGGGACATTAGTTAACCCAAAGGATATACCCAAGAATTTGTGGTGTCCGTAGTCATATCTAAAAGTTTTCATTGAGATCACTCGAGAACTTTTGAGGTAAAGAATGGGTCTCAAAATAAAAATGTAAAATCAAAATTCACTTTATGAGAACCAATTACATTTTAGGGGATGACATCATCCTCCATGGTTGAGGTGGCATTGTTTGAGTTAAAAATACTTACTTGTCGCATTTTCAATGGTAGATAAAAACTCATAGCTAACCATGGTAGTGTTCTAAGTACTTTTAAAGCCATAAAGTAAAATAATCATAATAAAAGTCATTTTACATTTTTGAATAAAATAATATTATTTTCATTTTTATACTTTTTGAAAGAAATAATAAATATCCTTATACAATTTTGATGGGAGTTGTCTATAATGCGATTTTTTGGAGATTCCGGTGACGGAATCCGATGGAAGAAATTGAGGTTAAATCTTGATTTGTTGCAGTTAAAATGGTTTTTTAACTGCATATTTGGATTCAGCACCCTGAAAAACCCCTAGGACGCTTTGATTGTGCAGAAATTAGCTATCAAACTTTGGCGATTCCAATAAATTGCTGCCGGATTTGACTGGAAAACCCACCTGAAAAGCTTCCAAAAAATCGCATTATAGACAACTGCATTTTTGATGTCTTTTACAACACTTTTCAATAAATATTATATTTGTACATTTTCATATATTCATTTTTAAATTATACATTCATCTCATTTTATTTAATATACAAATTCAAAATTAATTATAAGTTAATCTCTATAAATATATATTTTATACATATGAAATCAAAATAAATGAAAATGTAACTTTATAATTTTAAGATAAATCAAATTTATGAACAATATAAACATATTAAAACTAAAGAAAGAGAAATGTTAATTTTGCATGATTTATGTTTTTTTAATCAGTTGAACTTTATGTATTCACTTATACTTAATTTACAGTTATAAAATAATATACTAATATAATAAATAATTATAAGATTATATTTTTTAATAAATCAATCTTACAAATTCACTTATCTTTAATCTCTAATTATAGAATAATATGTAAATTATGTAAGTTGTACTATTTATATTATTTAAAATATGAAATATTTATTTAAATATTATATTTATATATTTAATTAAAAATCTTAATGACACAAAACATTAAATGATTGTATTGTAAAATATGAAATACTAATTTAAATAATAAAGAAATAACTTTAAAGTAAATAACAACTATTATTAAATGAAAGTCTGGTCAAATTGAATGAAATAAGTACTAAATAAAAAATTAGTATAAACTATTTTTAATAAAAATATATATTTTACTATTTAATTTTAATCTTTAAGCCCAAAAATATATAAATTAGTAATAAACTATTTTTAATAAAAATATATATTTTACTATTTAAATTTATCTGTAAGTCCAAAAACATATAAATGTTTAATGACAATATCTTTTGAGAATTTAAAATAAAGTATTGAGCTCATTAATATAGTTTTATTATTATTATTTTTTTTAACTAATTATTAAAAGTAACTCGATCATGGTTGTTTAGAGTGTATATAGAAAATAGTGTAGGAGGTGATTTGTCAAATATATTGTTGGACACTTAATTTACTAAGGGTTATGATGTGGAATATGAAGAGTCATTATAGTCCAAGCCACCACTTAGAATAAAAAACCAAAAGTCATAAGGCATTGTATTTATATGTATATCTTTTTGAATATAATATGAATCTCACATTTATTTAATCTTGTCTCTCAATTTCCTATGAGTTTAACATGGTATCAAAACATAGTTCCCATTTCTAGATATCTTTGCCAACATAACTCCTATGCTATATATGCCCGACTTAGACCTATCTCACATGTATTTTGACCATTTTTGGCATGTTAAACTTGTTTCTGCACTCAAAAACCATAAAATTTCTTTGTTGGTGCATCTAACGATACTTCTTCTGGAACCCGTTGTAACATTTGTTCAAATTTCACTCATAGAGAGTAACTGGTGGAGGGTCCATCCATTCCCGTGTAGCTTTACTACAAAGCAAGTGATCTGCCATATGGGCCATGTGTAAAAGATGAAGCAAGTTGAGCTAAAGTATCCTGCAATTGTTATAATATTGATAATATTGATAGACATCAACTTAAGGGAGTTTATAAAATAAATTGTTCATGTGGAAAAAGTTACGTTGGTGAAACAGGTCGCTCCTTGCAGACAAGACTGAAGGAACATGGAGCCGATATTAGGAATGGAAGGTCTCGTACTTCAGCTCTGGCAGAGCATTCATCAAAAGCTAAGCACCATGTCTGTTTGGAAAATGCCTCAATTGTCACAAGGGAAGAACAACATCATAGGCGAAAGATTGGAGAGGCTCTTGAGATTATGAAACATCCACATAATCTCAACAGGGACAATGGTATCGAGATTAATGGAAGTTGGCTTCCCTTAATTAGAGAAATTAAGACCACCAATACATCTCAGGTATAGCACTCAGTAGGTAGCTATCTCCCTCTCCTATCCTTCTAATCTTAGTTTTCAAATAAGCATAAAAGTTCGTGTTATTACTATTATTGTTACTCAAAATAATAATTTTCAATACTATTAAGTATTGATAATAATACTTAGTATTTAATTATAACATTTATAATAATAAGTATTATTACTATTATCATTAATTATTATTATATATTGTTATTAGTAAGAATTTAAATATATTAATAAATATTAACCTAAGCTATTGAACTTCATATCAATTAATTTTCAATACCATAAAAGTTTTTATAATATCCTAACATTAAAAAAATTTAATTATTTGTTAATTAGCCTTCCTTTAATAAGAACACTAAAATATTTTTCAAATTTATCTGATTGATATTCATTATATTTAATCATAATAATAATTCATTTATTATTATTATTATATTCTTATTAACAATTATTAATTTTACATACAATTAACTAGTATTAACTCAAGTTCTATTAATCAATTTAACATTGTTAATAGAATTGCAATATTAGTTAGTAATATTTATAATAGTTTATTATTATTAATTATTTATATATTATAGTATATTATATTTTATTTAGATTAATATTTAGGAATTAGTATTTAATTTTGGAAGTTCTATTAACATTCCAAACTGATCTATTCTACTTAATATTAGATTTAATAATAAATAGTTTAATATTTTTAATAATTAATTTAACTCTTATTTATTAACTCTTCAAAAATTATTAAAATTAAAAAAAAAAAACTTAATAATTACAATAAAAAAACTTTAAAATGTGGATAATAATAAATATTATTAAACAATCGACCTACATCTCATCCTTAAACCAACTCACCTCATGATTATTTAAACCTCTCATTTAGCTCTTCTACTATCAGCATTCAAAAATAGTCTCGATGATGGATCCCAGTTGGGATTGGAAACGTTGACGAATATGGTTATTACTATGGGTTCTTCGGAAACTAACTCAAAAGATATAAACCACAGATGTCTAAAATCCAATACTATAAGTATTCAGAAATCCCGAGTGTCATGCCAGGGGAGAGTTGTGGGTTGTCTGTGTGAAATTCACCTTTAGTTGGGACTCTAGTACTAAATAGATTTGGTCTTTATAATAGATAATGTCATTGACAACTCGATATTGGCCATCCTAAGTCTTTCCATCAAGGATCTCACAAGTTGTTTAATTCTTCGATTATTTAACCAAAAGATGGGACTTCCAATATGCGACAATTTCTATGAGAGAAAAGGTAGATGATCTCTAGGATAAGGCATTTTTTTATTGCATTTCTCTTGCCTTTGAAGTATTCGAGCTCTAAGTCATAGTCCTAGATCTTGCTTACGCATTTTTGTTGTCTCTCGTTCAACCCCATATGATCCAAGAAGTACCTAAGACTATTATGATATGTTTTGAGTTTAAACCTATTGACCACCAGATATGGCAGAAACTTAGCCAATGCATGCATAATTTTCAGCATCTCCTTATCATAGATAGTATAAGCGCGCTCACAACCTTTGAGCTTCCTACTCTAAAAAAAAATCAGATGATGGTTCTTTGCCAAAACGACCACGATGCCTTTCCCATAGGCATCACACTCCAATACAAATGAATGAGAAAATTCTGACAAGGATAGAACTGGGCATGAACTCATCACTCTCTAATCTGCTTGAACGCCTCATGTGTTGTCTCTAACCATGCAAAGGCCCTCTTCTTAGTGAGATCAGTAAGCGGGGCTACCAATTGTGAATACCCTTTCACAAACATTATGTAATAAGTGAAAATACCCAAGAAGCCCCTCGATTATATTACATTTCTAGGGCTAGGCCGATTAAGAATGGTCTCAATCTTCTCCTGATGTACTTTGACCCTCTGGCCTCCAATCACATGTCCTAGATACAACATCTCTATTAGGACAAAATCACATTTGGATATTTTAGCAAAGAATTGTTACACCTCTAGAATTTTCAACACCTCATCCAAATGTTGTAAATGATTATCCCACATCTAACTGTAAATTAGGGTGCATCGAATAATACCAACACAAATTTTCGTAGCTACTTGTTGAATACATGGTTCATACAAGACTGAAATGTAGGAGGGACATTAGTTAACCCAAAGGTCATAACCAAGAATTTGTGGAGTCTGTAATAATATCTAAAAGTTGTCATTGAGATCACTCGAGAAATTTTGAGGTAAAAAATCGGCCTCAAAATAAAAATGTACCTTCAAAATTCACTTTGTGAGAACCAATTACATTTTAGGGGATGACATCATCCTCCATGGTTGAGGTGGCGTTGTTTGAGGTAAAAATACTTGTCACATTTTCAAAGGTAGATAAAAACTCATAGTTAACCATGGTAGTATTCTAAGTACTTTTAAAGTTATAAAGTAAAATAATCATAATAAAAGTCATTTCATTTTTTTGAATAAAATAATATTAT